>JAJLTW010000063.1:0-69334 GCA_030564125.1 Myxozyma lipomycoides
TTTTTAATTGCTGACGCGTGCGTGAAACAAATTTAAAATTCTCGTTCTCGATAAAGATATTATAAATGCAAAATAATTACTACTCATGATAAAAGCCTATAATACAAAGTTTAGGAAATGCCAATATAACCGTGAAAAAAAAAAGTAATAAATGCCAAATGTTTAAAAAAAATCCCGAACTCTCGTCAAAAATTGATATTTTAACCTAAAATCCACAGCTTGAATTGCTTCTCTAGCATCAGTTCGATCCGGGAATCGACCCTGAGCATCAAAAATCTTATTTGATAGATTGACCAATACATTTGATACTGATTCTAGCTTTGCAAGATCCTTGTCTGGCTTGATGTATGTCGTGAGTGCATAGTCCAAGAAACAAATATTGACGCGTAGAAGTTTATAATCAAGCTTGCTTATATCAACGTCATCGATCTCCATTTCGTCATTGCTATTATCACTTGATAAGTCTCTATCTGACACTAAGGCAAGACCAGGTGTCGACATCTCAGAGCTTAGTATATTCGATGGCGTGTATGAAGTTGTAGAATCTCGTCGGTTAAGTGCTATTTCCTTTCGTCGAGATTTACCTTTTCTCAATTTGTAAAGCGGATTGTGAGCGATTTCTAGCAAGATCAACTTTCCAATTGGAATTCGGTCCTTGTCAAGCAAAGCTTCGCAAGCATCGTCAATGTCATCAATAAAAAATGCCAGTGCCAAGAGCGTACGAATACGCATCAAACGTCCGCCTGGATTGATCGGAAGTACACGCAATAAATGTAGTCTTCCGTCCAAATGAGTAACTGATGCGAACAAGTTGCGTACAATATATTCAAGTTCAGTCTTCCACGATAAATTTGGAATACGGTCAATAAGTTCGGTGATAAGCGAAGAAGCTTCGTCAAAGGCTGATCTTCCAACATCTGAATCAAGTAGCGTTCGAATAGAAAATGCAAACAGCATTCGATAAATGTCTTCATTGTATTCAGACATACGCACTAGTAAAGTAAAAAATTCGATCGTGCACTTGATATTACCAATCTGGAAACGGGCCGACGATTCGTTATCATTATCATCAGTATTACCAAAGTCGCTATTTGATTGCATGTTACCATCAGCTTTAGATGTGACGTCAATTACACCAAGATTATCAAGAAGATTACGAACAATATTTGATTGGAATACGTCAACCTCCTCACATACTTGTAGTACTTTGTAATACGAATTCACAAGCATCATATCGGATTCGCGAGAAAGATTATTAACCAGCCAATCAACTAGCAATGGAGGTAAACGAGCACCAATCTCAATAGTGTCTTTCACAAATCCTGAAATGAACATCCATCGCCGTTGCACCGGATCTACAAGTTAGAAGCAACCTCGCAAAAATTAGCGCATGACAAAGTCTTACCAGATAACAATGAACAAAAAGGTGAACTTGGTTCTAGATCAGGAAACGGCACCGGTTCTGTAGAGCTTTTCGACAACTGGAAATACTCGAACTGAAACATGCCTGTACCATTTTTGCTTTCTTGCAACAATTGGTTTACCTTGCTACCAGCTTCAGCACCAAGTAATTTAGATAAAGTACTGTCTGAAGTTTCTCTTCCTTCAACACGACGATTACTGGAAGCAGCTTGATCTGCACTTTCAAAGATTTTTTTGTTAGCTTGTGTTTTGAGATGAAGTTCATAAAGAATAGGATCGTCAAAAATACTAGCAGCAGTTTTGGGAGCCTGCAATTTTGTGGGTTTGGACTTGGACCGCTTGTCAAGAATTGCTAATAAACCGGCGCCACGTTTTGTTAGTGTTTTCGAAGAAGAAGAAGACAGGGCTGGTGATTGCTTCTCAATACTTTTGACATTGATTGTAGATGACCTAGTTGACGATCTAGTTACCATTCTTTCCGGAGGAACCACTTTAGGTGGTACGGTTGGTTTTTTTATTTCAGCTGGGGTCTCCTTCACGGTCGGCGAGATAACAGAAGCATGTGAAACAGATGTAGACAGCTCAATAGATATATCTTTGCTAGCGGTAGCGTTATCACTATTTGTCGTTCCAACAGTAGAGCTAGCAGTTGATAAAATAGATGATGGTTCTGTTCGAGTATCTTTGATCTTCAAAGTGGAATCACTGACAAAAGAATCATTTAGTTCCAAGGTCGAGCGTCTTAAACCGGGGTCCTCCGTAGTCAACATTTCACTTAACTGAGAGCTTGGCAATTCAACTTCAGTTTCGAGATCGTCAATGGTCTCGCATTCACTCATTGATGAGCTTGAAGCTTCCATCATGGGATCATCCATAGAAATAGCCTCGCTCAAAGCAGAACTCTCGGTGATCGTTCGTTGTCGTGATGCAAACTCCTTAATTGGGGATTTTAACAGATTCGGCAACTTGAACGAGGCAGAAGTAGTTTTATGTCTAGGGCTCTCCATCTTTAAATCATCCATAAATGTAGCATCGTTCGGTGCCGACGTTTCTGTAACTGTTCTCTGTCGTGCCACAACCTCTTTTGTTGGTGACTTGGTCGGACTAAGCATCCATGTAGGCTCAACTCGCCTTAACGGTGAACTTGCAAGATCTGCGACCTTGGGAGGCGAACTAGCAAGATTCGGCACCCACTCACCAGCTGTAGATGAAGCGCTCGCAGTAGCCATGTCATTTGTGTCTGCAATAATAATTCTACCATCATTTGATTGCTTACTCACTTTGGTTGCATTTGACATAGCTTGAGAAGTCGCAGTAGGAAGAGAAGATTCTAATCCAGCAGTAAACTTGGGAGTCCGTGAATCTTCTGAATCACTATCACTAATCACAATGACCAACGGTTCTCGTTTCTTAGCAGGCGACCGTGCCAAGAGTCTTGAAGATGTTCGTCGACCTGGCGACTGTTGTGCTTCAGCTTTAGCAGCCTCCAAAATAGAGCTAGCCCTGACAACCTTCATTGGAGACAGAACCGGCGAATTCGATTTCGTAACCTTGGTCTTTGCAGGTCGACCACGAGGCCTAGTGATCCGACCAATATTATTCTGTCCTTTTTCTGGTGACTTTGCGGAAGTCTTTCTGGTCGGGTTTTCTGTCAAAGACGATGATAACACGATTGTCTCATTTTTGCTTGTACCTCCCGCTTTTTTTGCCTTTGGTGTTGATACCGAAGACCCATTAGGATTTTGTTGAGGGGTGAAAAACGTAGAAGGAGAAGAAGAAACCTCAACAGACTTAAATGACGAAACGCTTATCTGTGCTGATGCTACTGTCTTGCTCACTGGTACAGAAGGTAATTTTTGTTGAGATGGTGCTCTTTCTACGGGAGTCGCGATTTTCAGAGAAGCAGCAGCTTCAACGGTTGAAGTAGCTTTAACCTTCGACGGTTTAGACAAATCAAGAGAGTGAACCGGCGGTAAAGCTGGGGCCTTGATTGGCAATGTTGGAGTAGGCGAAGAAGCTGGTCCATTCTGCGTACTCGTTTTCTTTCGAGGATCTGAATCCTCGACTGAGGCCAATAGCACCTGCGATGGCAAACTGGAACAAGAAAGCCCTCGTTTTGGAGCAGAAGAAAGAGCTGGTCTATTCTGTGCAGTATTCTTGGTTTGAGGATCTAAATTCTTGACCGAGGCAGATGATGGATAGTCTAGCACATTGGCCAAAGTAGGCTTCTGTCGTTTTGGAGCAGGTTTTGGATCACTACCGGTGGATTTTATGAGCCAATCCTTGACTGACCTCGAAGAAGCACAAGGCATCGTATGTAACGGTAGTAACGAACCAGATTCCTGAGGTGGTTGTGGCTTCATGATAACAGGCAAAGAATCTTTGTATATAGGTGAACTCAACCCATTGGTGTGAACAGTACTCGTTGACTTATCTGGACCTACAACAATCGCCGACGCGGATCGTTTAGCAGGTATACTAGACTTAGCGAAAGTTTGATTTCCACCAGACATTTTTGGATCGGTTTCCTTGCCAGAACGACCACTATTATACGTGCGCGGCGCTGGAGCGACTGGTTTTAGTGGTTTCGCCGATTCTAGAAAGCCACTCCAAGGGTGTCGCAATAATATTTTAGCCTGTTTTTTGTCATTCTCCAAAACCGAAGGTTTTTTTGTTGCATTGGTTGTCCTTATCGGGTCGTTTAGCTGCCTCGATTCAACGCTCATCTCTTCGCGTGCAGCAAAAAACTGCTTACAAAGAAAGGTGAAAGAAACAAAAAAACTAGTAAACTTTAGTAATAAAATCTGATAAGGTAAATATCTTTAGACTGTCAATTACCTAAAACGTCGCGACAGTGAAATATGTTAACCGTTGAAGATATCCCCTTTTTTATGGATTGTGAGGAACGCGCGTTTGGTGAACCAATTTCGATCGCGACGCGAGCGCGACAGTTTACAAGTTTAGTGGGATTCGTAACCTTTCAATATTTGGTCACGCCGAATTCTTTTGGGTCAAAGTCAGATGTTCACAAGTCGCCGACTGACAGTGGAATGCAAATATAGGGTACTTGCAAACATGGGAAAAGAAGATTTGAAGATTTGAGTACTGTGGGTTTTTGTTCATTTGAATGCAGTGATACAAAGAAGCCAGACGAGAGAACGTAGGAAAGCAAATCGTCGAGGTTTGTTTTAACTACGGGGTGACTATGCGGTCGGTTATTGGTACTGGAAATGCAATAACCGCAGTGCTGAGACGACAATCATGGGATTTCGGGAAGAAAGCTTTAGGGACATGTAATAATGGAGTATTACGTACGACAACAGTATTAGGTGGAACGGGGGTTGACATTAGGAGAGGTTTAAATCATAACTGCACATATAACCCACCGAGTTCGATCCGGAGGTATTTCTCAGCACAAGTTGTTTGTCGTACAAATGATAAGTTAAAACCCAAAGTGGATGATATTTTGGTCGCATCTAATGCGGTGTCGCCTACGTTGCATAGGGATTTACTCGGACACTATAAGGATGTGAATTCACCAATTTCGACAGTGAAGCCTTCTGGAACTAAAGATCGTTCAGCAAGCGATATCGCACGAAAGATTGCGTCTTCTAATGCGTCAGGTATGCACGGCAGTACGGACAGGGCCGAGATATTAAGGCAGAAATTAATGCAACGTGAAGCGATTTTACAAAGCAAGAAGGCGAGAAATGTAGCAAGAGCACCGGTCAGTCCCGCTGCGCATGATCAGGTTCAAAGTGGTGCACAGACTGGAGTACCACCACCATTAGTTGCTGAAGATGAAGCAGAACGAAATAAAGATACCATAGAAAGAGAACAGCAGGCCGATAGTGTTGCGTCAAATAAGAGACAACGCAAATGGTCTACCCAGAGCGCGATTGAAGATTTGTTAATTGAAAGGAGCTTAATTCATAAGAGCAGCGTTTCGGCAGAGAACTTGGTACGCTGTACAGTATTTGATGAGGATGGTAATGTAACTGTTGTATCAGGCGCATTCAAACGGTCGGAGTTACTTTCAAAACACGGATTACTCCCACGAGACTTACGAAAGCTGGATACGGGAACGCTTACGACAATGCCATCGATATTAGTCCGAAACAATTCTATCTTAGTAAACCTATTACATATTCGGGCTTTGGTCAAAGCCGATTTGGTGATTGTGTTTGATGCTTACGGATCGACTGACTCCCAGACGCAAAGTGTGTTTATGTACGATCTTGAAGGCAAATTACGGCAAGGTAGTAAAGCTATGGGTGGATTGGCATACGAAATGCGTGCACTTGAAGCGATTTTGATCTCAGTCGTGACAGCGCTGGACGCTGAGATGCAAGTACATACGACGACCGTGACTGGAATTCTAGCAGATCTTGAGAATGATATAAACCGAAGCAAGCTTAGACATTTACTGATTCAGAGTAAGCAGTTAGTTGCATTTTTGCAGAAATCTACGCTGGTTAGGGATGCGATCAACGAAGTGCTTGAACAAGATGATGATTTGGCCGGGATGTACTTGACTGAAAAGAAAGATGGTCGTCGTCGTAAATCCGATGATCATGCTGAAGTCGAGATGTTACTCGAGTCATACTACAAACATTGTGACGAAATTGTCCAAGCTACATACATTACAGTGTCAAATGTTCGCACCACTGAGGAAATTGTTAATATCATTCTTGACGCCAACCGCAACGCACTTATGTTACTAGAACTTAAATTTTCAATCGGTGCATTAGGACTGACTGGCGGCGCATTCATAGCTGCAATGTATGGCATGAATTTGAAAAACTTTATGGAAGAATCTGAAGCCGGGTTTTTAGCGGTGTCGGTACTTGCATCATTGGTTGTGACCGCAATTGTAATCATGGGACTGCGAAACCTACGGAAAGTACAGCATGTTACAATGACATGGGATCAACCGATTGGAATTGGATATAGTGGTGTGCATAATAATGCGATTAACAAGGCTAAGGTGTATAATCCACCAGCGCCAAGGACTAAACGAACGTTTTTCCGACCGAGAACCAAACGGCGGTTTTTTTTCTTTTAATATTAACCAGTAAATATTGGCGTTTTTTTTTTCACGGATTGTATTAGAACTTTTTTTCTCTTTGTATATATTGAGATAAATTTATCGCCTTTAGCTTATATACCTTTGTATAAAAGGAAAGTAGCATGTTTCATGTCTTACAAAGCAGCGAAAACGGCATCAAATCCAGAGACGGTAAGATCTGAACCTGGTTCCTTCTCGATGTACTTGACGACACCATGGTCGACAACAATAGCGTATCTACCAGTTCTGGTGCCGAACGCGGGTGGAAGGTCGAGCGAGAACCCAATCGACTTTGAGAACTCGGCAGCTGGATCGGTAGCAAAGTAGATGTCATCTGAGGTGGCCTTGTTGGCCTTGCCAAATGCACTAAATGAGTTAGGATACATGTTATTTTAGGACTCAGTTGACGAGAGAATTTTTTTTTTTTTTTTTTCTTTCTTTTACCTTTGGACGAATGGATCGTTGGCGGACAACACAACAAGGGCGTCAACACCCTTCTCCTTAAGAGACTCGAACTTCTCAACAAAAGGAGGGATGTGGTTGACAGTGCAGCTACAGATTAGACCAATTCCATGATTGATAGTAGTAACGATGATCCATACGTAGGGGTGAAAGCACTAAAAAAAGGTTAGCTCGATGACATTCAAATCGAACTTTACTACTAACCCAGGGATCGACACAATGACAACCTTCTTGTTCGCAAACTCCTTGTCAAAGTCAAGCGAGATTGGAATACCGCATGCTATAGAATATGTTAGCAGTTCCAATCGATTCGAGACCATTGATTGATGCTTACCCTTGATGTCAGAGTTCTCAGGAGTGTAAGGGATGTATGTGAAGGTTACAGAGGGAAACTTGTCTATAAGATAAATTGTGTTAGTACAATGACACCGTACTCAATTGACCTAATTCGACGCAGTTGTAGGTTAGACAATCGCAGCTGATTGAAATATATGCCTGCGTATGATATCATTGCTCTCCAAATGACGATGGGAACATTGGAAGTCGCATCAGGTCAATCAGTGCCATCAAGTTCATTGTAACATACCACCGACAGAAAGAACCATTTTGACTTATATAGTAAGTTAAGGAGCTATGTGAATTGAATACAGCAATCAATCCCGGGAGTGTGTGGTGGAGTTGATATTATAAGAAGGGCGGGCAGTTTTCGAACAATCCCTTGGGTTTGTAAAGGCGTCCTGGGGTAATCGCCGTTTACAAAGACGACCCAGCCTGCGAACTGATTACGTTATGGATGTTACCGCCGACTGAACATCTTTCTGACGGACAATAAGCTGACTTACAGCGCCACCATAGCATTACAATGAAACTTGCTTTCTTAAAAGACAGAACTTTTGGCATGTGTGCAATTGTGTAACCTGTTGGCTACTACATACATATACATACTACATCCAACTTTCCGCACATCTTGTGCTGACTGTTACTGACGTCACCTTGTTGCAATAACTAACTAATTATCCGCCCTCTATAGCAATGCTTCCTCTTTCTGCAAACAAAGTTCTTCTAGTGACCATGACCTAGTTAAAGCGTTTATTAATCAGGATCGTCATTTTGCGCATTCATGCATTCATATATCACCGTAGAATTCATGGTTGCCAGGCTGGACTGAACTTTGCATTTCGCAAAGGCAGTCTTGTCGAATTTGTAAATGCCAACGTCTTAAATGCTGCACTTTGGAACCATGCTCTGTGCAAACTCATATAATTAATCTTTTTTTCTGATCTTTACAGAGGCGTTTATAATTATTGCATGCACAATTAAATCACATCTGAAGGTCTATTAGTAGTTTCTTGAATAAGCTCTTCTATAGGAGGACGACGCTGGCTATATATATATGTATGTATGTATTCTATGTCAAAACGCCTGGGAGTAAACTTTGATGCGTAAGGATCGAATATGTATTTTAAAAGAGTATGTATGTACATATCGCTTTTATAGCCTCGGTAGTGTCATCGGATTAAGGACGGTGATCCTGTTGAACTAGTCTACCACTTTTGGGCAGCTGAAATAATACCTTTTTTTTTCATTTCTATTGATATAATAGTTCTAAACAACTATTAATAACCAAATTTTTTCATTTGAAGAATAACTATTACATTATTTACATCTTTGTTGGCAAAGAAATTAATAGAAAACGTGTATACATACTATCCGGGGATTCCGCTCGGTGGCCACCAAGCTAACTATGCAACTTAACTAAGGTTTAATGATGAAATACTAATCTCTGACTAACACACAAACAAAATCGACGCCAACACCGAAATGGGTTGTGAGAGACAATAACCAATTGTTGAATAATTGGTCAGGTTAAGTTTGAGTGTGTTAATATATAAAACATGTTGTAATTTGTACAATGAATGAATGGCATTGAAGCTTTACATAACTAATCGGTTGAGCCGCGACTGCCGCCGCGGTTGAACCGGTTACATAGGTATGTATAACATAGTTATGACCATAATACATACAACATAAGTTACATAGAGCACAATTGGGTGGGGGGGGAGGAGTATGAGTGGAAAAAAAAAAAAACGGGGAACCAAAGTAAACGAATGCGAGCCGGCCGAAGCGAATCCACTCACATTGTTGATGTACAACATATATACTGAATATAGCATTGTAGCAATCGAGTTATTTTTGATGCGTTACTGTTTTATCTAAAGAGAAGTTCAAGTGATGTTTTTGCTATATCTATGCACTGTCGTCGTCGACTGGCCCAAAGAAAGCCAAAGTCTTATAAAAACAGTAAGTGTTATTGTACATACATAAACAATGAGCAGTCAGAAGCCCATCGCCAGGGTTTAGGGCGCGCATGCTCGAATCACCGACCGAATGCGCGATACCAAATCTCATTTTCTGAGCATTGCAAAACAAGGCTCTGCTGGGTCAAAACCAGGCCAGTGTGAAGCAGATGGCAAATTCAATCATCCTCATCAGCACCCATTGTATGCTGTGAGCAGTTTATTTGTCCTTTGTTTTGTCGTAAAGCACAAAAAGCAAGTCGGAGTGAGTGAAGTGCGCCCAACCTAAACTGAGCAAAAAAGTGCCGCCAGATCCGGCGACGCCAAAAACCACCGCACCTAAAAAAACCGCACGCACTGTTTGTTGCGTTGTTCTTCCACCCACCGCCCCCGGCCGGAACCGGGTGGCAATCTAATTTGTATGGCCAGCGTCCACACCACACCGGCCACTATTTAGTGGTCCGCCATCCTCCTCTCGCCTTCACGCTTACTTACTCCTTTGTTTTTGTTTTTTCTCGTGAAGTACGTTTGCTTGCGAATTACCATTGTTGCACCTTTGCATTTCACACACACACACACACACATGTAAGTTCACGATTGCTATGCTACTAAGCTCTGGTTGTGACTGCTGCACCAGTCAGCGAGTCTGTCGGTCGGTAGTCGTCGGGTTGTGTGGTCGTATGGTTATTTTTTTTTTTTTTTTTTTGGCTTGGCGGTCGGTCCTCGGGCATCGAAGGCAGACTTCATCACATCAACCTGAACAATCGACTTCTACCACTGGTGTCACCAATTGAACAATTTGCTCGGGGATTTGATTGTTTTGTTTTGCGATTGTACTAACCGCTGTTTTCAGATACACAATGTTGCCAGCCGGTGTTATTCTCGTCTTCTGCATTCTCGGCGTCGTCGGTAAGTACTATCCCGGTGTTTATAGCGGTCCTTTTTTTTTTTTGCTAACATTGGTTTTTCTCTTAGGAATTGCTCTCTTCTGCCTCTTTGTCTACAGAAAGATTGACGCCAGAAGAAAACTCAGATCTGCCTACTAAATATGCGGTCGCTTACGTAGTACTAGGCATGGCTCATCCCGAGAAGAAGTCCGGCTGGATGTCGGTCCAATTCTCGGTTTGAGTGTCTTGCTTGTGCTGGCGATTTGTTTTTTTACGGTCTCTCTTGTTTTTTTTTCTTTATTTTACTTTATTTGTGTGTGTCTGTTTCCAAATATCTATCACTGTAAAACGAACCAGACTTGTTATCCAAAGTGTTGAATCCAACAAAGGTGACACTTAGATTGAAGCGGTATGACCCATTCTCAATGGCACTCATTTATTGTTGGGACTTTCTTTCTTTTGCTTTTTTTTGGATTTTGGTTTGTCGTTTGTTTTCTGATTTTGTTGTAACGTAATGTAATTTCTGGATAGATCATATGTACATCATTCATTCATTTTATTCTATCTATTTTATTCCTTCTTCTGTAGACAAATCGATGCAGTCTTTGACTATGCTCTTAAGTAATAGTCGATTCATAACTATAACTAACTACAACTTAAACTGCCCAAACTTCAGTATGCCGTTATTATTACTGTGTCGGCAAAACAAATGTCGCGTAGTCCGGCCAATCAGCGGGCGCGCGCTGATTGGCCGGTCGCCCGCTGTTTGCTGTGCCCTTACCCATATTTAGGGCACAGGGTTTGTGCGCTTTCGCTCCAAATCAGCCGTCCGCACGATTATTTCCTGATTCTCCTCTTTTTTTTCTGTTTCGATCAAACACTTCCCTTCTTGGATCCACCACCACCAGCGCTCTTCCCACGACGACGCTACAACCACCACCACCACCACCACCACCACCACAAAAGTCAGTGAGTGCAACTCTAGCAAAATATACCACCGATGCAGAATATACATCAGAAGCGTGAGGATGATGAGGATGATGATGATGAAAAGACTACCGGAAGAGAGCGTCGCAAGATCGAGATCAAGTTCATTGACGACAAATCAAGGAGACACATCACTTTCTCAAAGCGAAAGGCTGGGATTATGAAGAAGGTCAGTTACTGTGGTTTTGTTTGGTGATTGCCACATTCCCCCTTGAAGTTTTTAGGCGGGGTCCTTGGTTTCAATTTGCAGAAATCAATTTGATTTGGGGCGGACGATGTTTCTTTTGTTTTGGTTGTCTATCCTGTTTTTGGGATCTTGTTTGGCTTGGACTGGGCTGGTGTAGGTTGTTCGATTCGCACTCACCGTTCGGCAAGCACCTTGGGGAAAGAACGACGCCAATATCTTGAGGGGGGGAAACAATGGTCACACATTTTGTCAGATCTTTTTGAATCACCTAAACAATCGTTTACTCTTTGTGATTATAGATCAGATCCTGGTTTTGCGTGATGACAAAGTTTGGCCTTCCCCCTCCCCCCCCCTTGGAATAGTAGTTACGAGCCCCTTTCACTTTCTTTCCCCAGGTTATTACTGCCAAAACAACCGAACTAGACCTTCATCATCTTAGATTTCTCTTTTCATTTTGGAAATTTTGTGCTAATTATTTTAGGCTTATGAACTATCGGTCTTGACTGGTACCCAGGTGCTCTTACTAGTTGTTTCCGAGACCGGGTTGGTGTATACATTCACAACACCAAAATTACAGCCACTTGTGACCAAATCAGAAGGTAAAAATTTGATTCAAGCATGTTTGAACGCACCAGAAGAACCAGTTCAACCACCGCCAGGGTCAGCAGTAGCACAAGCTGGTCCATCAGCACCACCTATACCGCAACAACAACATGCTGTTCCGAATAATATCGCCGCCGCGGTTGAAGATCCATTACTTGCACAACAGCGCGCAATGGCAGCTGCAGTCGCTCAACAACAACAACAACAACAACAACAGCAGCAACAGCAACAGCAGCAACAGGCGAATTTGGCGCAAGCTCAGGCTATGGGTGGTCGTATGCAACCTGGTATGTATCCATATGCGGTTCCACCAGGGATGCAAGATCGGGATAAATCTGGGCCACAGGGCAACCATTACTTGTAAAATTTAGTCCTTTTTTTGTGTGCGAGTTTTTTTAGTTCTATTTTGTGTTGGCGAATTGAGCAACGTAATGGCTTTCGGTTTTAGTTTAATTTGGTTTTTTTTTTTCTTTTTTTACACTATTATTGCTTTTAATATCTTGGTGTAGTATTAGTTGTATTGAGCCTCCCCTCATCCCCCTTGCCCATATTGAAGTAATGAATTTGATGAGAAACTATGTTACACAATCGTAGCAACAAACGATCGAACGATATCACGAACTTTATAAAATTCAGATCCGACTCCTCCACTTACTACAAGCATACTATTCTTGTCATCGCGATCACTATTCCCAGGTTTAGAAATCGTCACGGTTCCATCACACATCAACACACCACCACCAGTAAATTCAACCCGGTGACCAAATGATTCGAGTCGTCGTTTAAGTTCAGCTAATCGGATATCACCTACTAATACTGACTTTGTAGCTCGTTGAGCAACTGCAAACTCATGTTTAGTATTTAACCTGTCGAGAACTAATTCTTCATTTTTAGTTACCAACTTTGCCTTGAGTTGAGCAACCGTGTATTGTCCACCTGCAACAACTTGCCAATTCAACGACCGGGCTAGCTCGGTCGATAATGTAACTTGAAACGCATTGGTATCGATACTAACGTTGATCTCGTCCATGTTATGGGTAGGTATCAATATATCGTTCGAAGAAATACCTGCTTGTGATAGCGCGGTGACCAGTGGTGATTCAGGTGTAGATCCAATAATTATAAGTTTTCGTGGTGATAGTCTTGGAATGATCATTGATACTGATTGGGCATCAGCTAATCCTTCAAAATCAATAAATGTGATTTCACACCGTACATCGATCGACACTTTCTCAATAACTGTTTTACAGGGAACAAATGATGTCATCATTAATTCTTCGTCAAGTTCTCCTCCGGTCCTAGGTTCTTGCTCTTCTTCATCTTCAACCCATTTTCGTTTCTGTCCAATCTCACTAATCATAGTTGTACTTTCACCAGTTGATGACGACGACTCTGTAATCTGTAAATCTCTTGCTTCTGCACGCATAAATTCTTCAGGTTTAATCACTTCTCCATATCCATCCTGTCGAATCCGTTTTGGTATAAACGGGAACATTCGATTCTTTATACTCCGTACTCCACGCACATCATAATCATACACATCGTTCTCCTGAGTCAAAACCAAAACTCCTTCGTCTGCTGCAACAGTAACAACAACAGGATTGTCCTCATTATGATCCGATTCTGCATCTTCATCAGCTTCAGATTCAGATTGGTCAGACTCGGACTCGGACAAATTATTCTGATCCAGAATTATACTATCTCTCAATTCGATTGCCGCTTGTTTTGATTCAGCTGCTTTTCGAGCCTTTTCTTCTTCCTGATAATATACAAGTTCTTCTCCTTGAAGTGGCACACTTCGTCGCAAATCAATCACTTGCTGCATACTTATCCTTCCGTACTTAATATCAGTTTGATCATCTTTACTAATCGCTTGTTCGTACTTGTTCAAAAGTTGTCCTGCCAAAGTATTCGAATCTGCAGTCTGAGTGAAAATAATCGTGTTGTTTTGGTCACCACACTCGGTCGCAAACACCAACCTAGACAATCCCCACTCGAGCGCTTGCCCGGACGTCAATACAACCTTACGGCCTTTATACGACGCCAATTCTTGTTCAGCTGTGACAATCTTAAGATGCTTAAATACAAACGGTGACCCGCCTTTATCTTCCCATTCCCGCACAATCGATTGCGACATCCACTCGACCATCGATCTCGCATACGAAATTGTTCGGCTACCCGATTGTGACGCAAATAATAACGGGATCTCTGTAAGATTATGTTCAGTCCAATAGGCATCTAGTAAATGACACAATTCAAGTGCTCGTGCGCTGGTCGTGGTTGGAATTACAACCGTGCCAGACCGAGCTACGCTTCGAGCAATCGCGTTCGTAAGAACTTCCTCACGTCGCCTGATCACTTCCGACGTCTGAGATCCTATGATTAAAGCTGTCGGTCGGTGTAATGTATCTCCAGCTGTTAAAAGTGCACTCGAATTCAGATGCCGCTCGACCGCATGGTTCCAATCAACAGCATACACCACATCTTCCTGTCCACACTGTAATCTCCACACAGTACCACCGAGCGAATGTCCCGCATTATATGCTGTTATCTTCACTCCTGACAACTTTGCCGGTAACGATAGCTGCTGGGAATACTTTAACGGTACGATCTTGTCGAATATACTGTCGACCTCACTTAACTTAAACCCGTTATCACCAGAGCTGAACCACGCAGTAGAATACGAATCTATGGTCACCATTCGACCCATATTTATCACTGGTAACGTAGCATATACCGGAATCGAATCAAATCCAGGAAACATCTTGGATGCGTATGCGAATCCGCCGAGATGTGACATTGTCGCATGGGTCAACAGAATTAAATCTATATTCGGCACTAACCTGTTTTACAAACTAATTAATATAAAATAATCCCAATCCAATTATCTCTAGCAAAATCTTACTTTTCAAGCTCACTTAGAACCTCAATCGACATTGCATCATCCCACCCGACATCGACCAAGATCTTTATGTTCTGATCAAACGTCACCAACGATTGCTTTGCCGACGTGCTGCTACCATCACCAAACGATCCGACAACAGTCGTAAATGTAAACATCTCCTCTCCTCTTTCTATAAATTTCTCCTCGTCAAGACTCGACTCGTGAATGACGAAGCTGATTAAAGCAAACCAATTTAGTACTGAATGAGAAGCGACCAAAATGTGCGCGTCAGGGCAACAAACGCCCAACGCATTACGCAAATCGACCGTCGGTCAGTCAATTGGGTCGACTTACTTCGAATTATGATAATTTGTACATAATATATTACAATTCAAACAAGTACACGTACTATGCAAAAAAAAACCCGACCACCTTACTACTTACCCAATCAATCCTACAATTCGGTCGCGCTGATGTATCAACATGCAAAAAAAAAAAAAAAAAAAAAAACCAAGCGCAGTTGACCAAAAACTTATTAAAAAAAAGGAACTTGGAAGATAACAACAAATCTATACCGAGAGACACCATACCCTGAAAAGAAAAGAAATCAGCAGCAAAAGAGCGTGAGTTTGGAAAAGAAATGCGGTTACGATAACCTTGCTTTAATTGCACTCATGACTTTTTGCAGCGGACCAAGATTTGAGCTGTGGCTGCTCCCACTTGACGTAGTAGCGGTTAAACTATCATCATCTAACGAGTCCCCATCGCCCCCATCGTCCCCATCCTCCTCATCGTTGAACACTGGGATAACGTAGCCTCCGCTTTGGCCGTATTCATCATCATAATCACCAAGCTCTCCCCAAATTTCGGTACGCTCCTCGTACCCTAAACGCTTTGTCATCCATGGTCGTGATAACGGCATTGCTGCAGCAGAAGATGTAGTTGTATCGATAGTCTGAGATTTGCTTAATGGATCAAGTCCACCAGATTCCAAATCTGAGCTAGCCAATAATCCATCTGTTTCAATCGCATCTTCGTCCACGTTCGACATTGTGGCTAATGCACCCGCAACATCTTTGGCAGCTCCATTCGCAGCAGCTTGTGCAAGTACTAATGCTTCTGGTGATAGTCTCCACGACAACGAGGCAACGCCAGCAAGCAGCAAGATTGTACCCAAGGCAACCAATCCGATCTGAAGCTGTGATAGTCTCGATGCTTGCTGGAAGTAAATCAAACCGTCAAGAATAGACACAATGTTATAGATACAGAACACAAGCGGGTATAAAACCGACGTCGAACAAAGCTTCAAACCTTGGTGTAAAAAGTACAGCTGCGTGAGCGAGAGTGAGATCATGCCAAGGATGATAATCCATGTCTGCCACCTGACAAACTGATTATCATGATTGATAATAGATCGCAAAAGTAGCTCAACAGCAGACTTTGCCAATAAAAGTGTATGTGCAGACAGAATTCCAGACACGATTCCAAACAAAATTCCACGAACCACTTTGCCGCGATGAGTGTGACCTTTTCTCCACGTGCGCATCATGCGTAACAACAGGAGCAACAAAACTGCGATTACGATCGTTGTACTGAACCATACCAAAAACGGCTTTTGACCAAGCAGGTATAGTAACTCTTCAAGTGTATGGTTTGGCTCTGGCAATGCTCCGAACGCAGCAATCAAGACTGCGCCCGCGGTCACGAGAACCGTGCCTATAATTGAATATCTTGTAAAAGGCTCCGATAAGAAAATTGTTGCGCAAATTGAATTAAATACAAGACTGCTCTATTTGGTCGTCAGTATTTCAGCTATTTATCTAAACCAAGCAATCAAATCTTACCGCCTGCAACGGAGCCAAAATGACCAGTGGTAGCGCAGTGATCTGGAACGCTGATCCAAAAATATTGGAAGCAAGGAAAATGCCCATTCCGATCAACCATCTCTTTCGCTTATAAGGCGGTCTCAATGTTTCTCCTAATGGCTTAGCATCCTCGAGAATATGTGATTTGCGCTGCATTGTTAATCCGAACGACTGGGCCACATTCGACACCAGACCGGCTACAATGCCGATTGCGATTGTCTGGCCCGACGCTCCGTCCATAGCAAAAGAAACAATACAAAATGAAAAAACAAAAACAAAAACAAAGATATAAGTATTGCCGTGGAGTAATAGCGAAGTCGTGATCCAAAAATGCCTGCAGGAGAATCGTCTTTTATCACTAGCCCCTTGTGGCATGCATATGTATATGCCCAAGAAGCAGCAACAAGCAGCAGCATCTCGCATAACTTTAAACGCGTCGTCTACCAAACGACAACAATTGTGCTGAAGCAAACGCCCAGCGCAGCACCGACATAACTGTGCAACTGTTGCCAGCATTAGGGTGTGGACAAAGTCCGGGTAAAATTGGTTTTCTTTCTGTGAACAGCTCCCGGGTTAGGGCGCCAACTTCGCGCTTCTCGAAACGGCATGTAACTATTATTATTATAGTCGATGTGTATGTACAATGTATGTACTGAGGTATGCCGACGTGTTGCGCTTTCACAAGGATATTTATGCACCAGTAGCTATTTATGAGTGACTTCAGGTTACTGGTGATATTATCTGCGCGGCAAGTGTCGCGTCATATCACGAGTGAGTAGATGGAGGGGCTACTCTCAGAGTCGTAATTCAGACTGAACAGGATGCAGTAGTTATGTAGTCAAATTGCTTTCATTTTTGTCCACTTGTTTGGTATGCTTCATCCACAGTGACGGTCCTAGTCCAGAAGCAATGGCAAACTTCGTACAGTCTTTGAAAGAAGTAATTAAATGCGATAAAGAGGTAAGTTATAAGCCCATGTAAATTGAAACTGTTCTAACTCTGGGCCGGAAAAACTTTGGCCGTGAATCTGTAACTTCGGGATATTGCCTATAACGACGTTTGATTTAGTGACGTCGAGTGTAAAATGTATCGAGACACCGTCATCGGGGTCTCTATGATACTCGACATCGCACTTCTCTAACTTTGCCCTATCTTTGCTAGACTACTCATAATCTGACAGTCAAAAGATAAAGCTGAAATTGTCGCCCGTCTATCTGTGTTTGCAAGTAGCATTAAAGTCAAACTTTACGTTATTGCTCTTATCCACTAGAGCCAGTCCTCACAAAGCCAGCGAAGGAAGAATTGCAACTATCTTGGTATAGGCTTCACTAAGTAGACGTTTCTGAGCTCATTCAGTCGGCTTATGACTAATAGTTGGCGTAGAAAGCAGAATTTTGCTCTCAAAAGAACACCGTATTTTACTTCGCGACCGGCTGAAGGGCGGTTGTAAGAGTCAGAGGTGCGTTTAAACTGCTTTAATGCCCTTCGCCTGCAATCGAACCGGCTCTCTGGCGCTGCGCAGATGAGTTTTACCCGGCATTGACTCAGTCGTCGTTCATTATCGTAATATATACCTATGTAACTATATAATATGTATGTAATAATCGGTGCACTTTTTTGGTGCTCGGAGAATGTGCGACAGTGCGTCGGTGCGCGCGAGCACAGATCTGCGAGATTAGAGGCTTATCGGTTGAAAAGTTGCACTGACATTTCGAGGAAAATTTTATAAAGCTTGAGCTTTCGGCGCCGTCAGAGCGGACCTTTGATCGCTTCGCTTCTTCAAGCTGGGCGTCAGCTTGGGTGGTAAAGACGTGTGGTCTGCAATTCCTTGACGACTATCGACAGATCATGGCTTGCGACGACCATTGGTGGGTGATTGACGACTTTAGCGAATGTTTTAGTCAAAGGTAATATGCTTTCTTCAACTCGTCTTGGCGGGGTTAGATTATATTTTTTTTCTTGTTTTTTATAATTCCATGACGCTAACTGTTGCAAGATATTTGCAAACGGTCTTTCCACTTCTCGTTTTCGCTTGTTCGGCGTTGTCGCTGTCATATTCGAGCTGGTCTAAACTGTTGAGGAAGGCAAAGTCAACTGCCTTGCCAGATAATGATGAACAAACATATGAATTTGAACAAATTGCGCTTTCAAACAACGTTTATGACGATGAAGCCACACCGAGCCCTCTCGAATCATCAGAGGTTTGGCCGAATGGCTATCATTTGGTCAAAGTTCCGTCTACCAATGCCAGTCTCAAGTATGCATTAGAGCAGATCATCTTGGTTGGTCTTGTAGGTCTTCATGCTATTGTTGCAATTGCTGCTCTATTTTTTGAGGTCAATGAGATGCATGTCAAGTCAAGAGCTTTTGCAGTGTTCATTTTTTGGGTGCGTTTGCCAACACATTATTGCTCTGATTTAAATTAACTGTTATAGTCGTATATGCTTTTATTAGCTGTCTATAAAGCAGCGTCGAGACTCAGATATGTTCCAACGGCTATTTGGATTCATTCAATTGTTCTCCATGTGTTTTCCCTGGTGATTACCTCATTCTTGCTCAGATCGGTTGTACTTCATAGTCACGATACCATATTTGATTGGATCGTTCGGATCAACTTTTTTGGCGAAGTAGCGCTGGCTCTCATTGTTCTTTGCTCACCAGTAGGGTATATTCCGCGGTATGTTGAGGCTGAAGAAGGTCTTGAGCCTATTAAAGAGGGTCTTGGCTCCTTGTTTTCTATTCTTACTTTCAGTTGGGGAGATAAAATGATCTGGACTGGTTTAGATCACCCGTTGACGATGGATGATATGTGGTCTCTAACTAAAGCCGATAGTCCGGCATTACTTGTAGATCGATTTCGCAAGATGCGAGGCTCTCGCACTTTTGGTTGGGCCCTTGTTCACTTCTTTTCTAAAGAGGCCATAATTGGCCACATTTATATCACCATTTTCACTTCTGTACATTTTCTTCCAGCGATGATCATCAAATACATTTTGCGATATTTGGAAGATCCAACCCAGATGCCTCGAAATATGGCATGGTTCTATGTATCGTTGACGTTTTTGGCTACATTCACGTACTCACTTTTCAATAATCGTGCTTTTTGGGAGTTTAGAGTCGTTGCAAACAAGTCGGTGTCAGTCATCATTTGTGAGCTTTATAGCCATGCTCTAAAACGCAAAGCCAATCCCACAAACGACCCAGATGATGACACCAATGTGAATTCCGGTGGTGTTATAAACCTAATGTCTTCCGATACGATGTCGATGGCTGAAGCAATCTCTTGCACGGTTTCATATCTTCAGTGTTTTCTCAGTATTTTGATCGCTTTTGCAATGCTTCTCATCAATTTGGGGCCAAGTGCGATTACCGGTATTGTTTTGCTCGCATTGATGCTTCCTATCAATGTTAAAATTGCATCGTCCATGGGAGTTGCTTATAGAACTACATTGTCAATTGCTGATCAACGACTTAGCAAAACGAACGAGATTTTCCAAAGTATTGGCATTGTCAAATTTTTTGCCTGGGAGCGACTATTTAGCAGCCAAATCAACCTTATCCGTGAAAACGAGCTTGTTTTTGTTTGGAAACGGTTTTTTCTGATGACATGTGGTGGTCTCGTGTATTTCAGTACGCCAATTTTGGTTGCTATAGCTACGTTTGGAGTATATACTACGGTTGCTGGTCATCAACTCACACCTGCTACAGCCTTTAGTTCCCTTGCTTTATTTGGAATGATTCAAGCTCCATTGGATCTTCTTGTTGACAATGTGGCATTTTGGGTTGCTACACAAGTGTCTCTTGGCCGAATGGCTAAGTACTTTGCGGAAGAGACGACAACAAAATACGACCAGCTCAACAAGGATTCTGTCGCTGATATTAGTAATCCTCATATTGGATTCAAGAACGCGACTTTCACATGGGGCAAAGCTATTGATAGCACACAGTTTCAACTTCGTGATATTGACATTGACTTCCGATTAGGAGAGCTGACTGTTATTGCTGGTGCTACTGGTGCCGGAAAATCGTCGCTTTTATTGGCTCTGTTGGGTGAAATGAACCTTCAGAAAGGCTCTGTTTTCTTGCCAATCACCAAGAATGGAAAGCGGCCAACAATTGACCCTGCCACCGGAATGTCTGACTCGGTTGCATACTGCGCTCAACAATCTTGGATATTAAACGATACTGTACGGAACAACATTTTATTTAACATGCCTTATGATCGCGCTCGCTATGAAGCTGTGATTGAATGCTGTGCGTTGAAACGTGACTTTGAAATTTTAGATCACGGTGATGCAACTGAAGTCGGTGAAAAAGGAATTGCTTTGTCTGGTGGTCAAAAGCAGCGCATTTCGCTTGCCAGAGCAGTCTATTCACCTGCAAGACATCTTCTCTTAGATGATTGTTTAAGTGCTATTGATTCTCATTCTGCAGAACATGTTTACAACAAGGCAATCAAGGGTCCTCTGATGGATGGCCGTACCTGTATTCTTGTGTCGCATAATATTGCTCTTACTGCTGGTGGAGCCAACACTGTTATATACTTGGATCATGGCAAGGTGATATTCCAAGGTAAACCGCAGGATGCAATTACTGCTGGTGTTTTGTCAGCGGACGCTTTCAACGCAGCTGAAGAAGAAGGCGATTTGATTGAAACTGCTGTTGAAGACGGAGAGCCACTTTCACTGGCAGCTCCTAAATCTACGACAACGATGATTGAGGTTGCTACTGATGTCGATGATGAAGCAGTAAAACCATCGAAATCTTCGGCCCCGCTTGTTGCTGCAGAACTGCAAAATACAGGTGCGATCCGGATTTCCGTATTTGCGAGTTACTTCAGATCTATGGGAGGAAATAACTTTTGGTTGGTGTTACTAGGTGCTTATACAGCTCAACAACTTGGTCTTGTGGCCCAGGCTTGGTGGTTACGAACGTGGTCTTTGTCATCTTTGCATGAGACAAGTCAAACTCCTTGGTATTATATCTCTATTTACGCGTCAATCTCTTTGGTTTACATTTTACTGTCATTGATGCGCATGTTAGTTGTTTTCCGGGGTAGTGTGAATGCGTCTAGAGACCTACACAACCAGTTACTTGCGGTGATGTTAAGAGCCAAACCCCGGTTTTTTGACAGAACTCCACTCGGTCGGATTGTCAATCGATTTTCCAACGATTTCAAGGATATTGATCAAAGTATTGCACCCCAGATGTCGCAAATGGCCGAAAGAGCTTTCTCTTTGATCATGTCGTTACTACTAATCTCCTTTATTATTCCAGTATTTACTTTGTGGGCATTAATTTTATTCGGACTTTTCTGCGTGATTTTATGGTGTTTTATGTCATCTGCCAGAGAACTTCGAAGATTGGCGGCTACCTATCGAAGCCCTATATATCAAAATTTTGGAGAGACAATGGTCGGTATCGTTACCATCCGCGCATATGGCTACGAGCCGTTTTTTTTGCAAAAAAATATCTCCAAATTGGAACATTTTATGAAGCCTTATCTCTACCAGCAATTGGCTATAAGATGGATGGCATCTCGAGTTGAGATTCTTGCAGCTATGGGTACCACCTTGACAGCAGCAACCATTGTTTATAATTCCGACAAAATTGAAAGCGGTGTCGCTGGTATGTGCCTGGCTTATGCCAACACGTTCCTGGCCAATATGCTATTTTTCCTTTTGTACTATGTTGCGGTGGAATTGAACATGAACTCGGTTGAACGAGTGAATGAGTATATGAAAGCCGAGCCAGAGGCTCCAGGAATGATTCCAGCGACCCAGCCTCGTAATACATGGCCTGATAAGGGTGCCATCGAAGTTCGAGGTCTTGTGCTACGCTATGATGTTGATTTACCAGCTGTCATCAAAGGTATCTCGTTCTCTGTGGAATCTCGATCAAAGATTGGAATCGTTGGCCGGACTGGAGCTGGTAAATCTACCATCGCATCAGCGTTTTTCAGATTCTTGGAGGCGGATGCGGGCTCGATAGTAATTGATGGAATTGATATTTCTAAAATTGGGTTACGTGTGCTGAGACAATCGCTTGCCATTATTCCTCAAGGTAGGTAGAACTTTGCAAATCTTTCAATAGTGCTAACATATAGATCCTACACTGTTTGCGGGTACCGTTCGTTCCAACTTGGATCCCTTTAATCAATACCAAGATTCCCAAGTATTTGAAGCACTAAGAAGAGTTCATTTGATTGATTCGACAGCAGGCTCGTCAACTCCGGACGGTGTTGCGAATATATTCAAATCTCTCGACAGCCCTATTGCAGAAGGTGGTCACAACATCTCTCAGGGCGAAAGACAATTAATGTGTTTAGCACGTGCGTTAATGAAAACTCCAAAAGTTATTATTCTTGATGAAGCAATGGCCTCGGTCGACTATGAGACTGACAGGTTACTTCAAGAGACAATCCGGGTCGAGTTTGCGTCTTCAACTATTTTGACCATCGCGCATCGTCTTCGATCAATCATTGACTATGATAAAATTTTGGTTTTGGATGCTGGCGAGGTACGAGAGTACGCTCATCCTCACGAATTACTTCAGAACTCAGATTCAATTTTTCGAGGAATGTGCGAACACAGCGGAGAATTGGAGGTTTTGGAGTCGATGGCCGCGGAAGCCTACACTTCAATCTCTTCAACCCAAAATTGATAGAAAACATTATAGAATTGTTATTTTTTTATAATTAAATTCTTTACGTCATTTCGCCTACAGTGGGCACAGTTATAACAGAATACCCTGACCCACACCGGCTTAAATGAAAATAAAATAGTTAGTTGGCCCTTCAAGAGTATATATCACATCTAAATTGATTTCGCTCCTGGACCTACATACAACTTATCTCCTAGATTTTTTTGCTTCTGGCTACTCTTCATATCTGCTTCTAGAAGTTTCTTTTGATACAATCAGAATCATTCTACGACTCTTAAACTTCTTAAACCGCGTAAGTAGCCATTATGGGGAAAAAGTCCAGGTTATATGCAGTCATGTATCGACAACAATACCATGCATTTCGACGTATCATATCCACACTAACGCTGACTAAATTTTGGAAATAGTGGTCTGTAGGTTCTCAGCCTATAATCTTGGCTGCTGCCGAAAACGGCTCAATATGGTTGAGTTCACAATGGCACTTCGGAAAATAACATTGTTTATAGGACGAGGATGGCCATTTTCATCGCGAAGGGACGTGAAGATTCTTGAAGATTCTTCTGGACCAAGGAATCATCTTCTTTCGCCACAAGTGGCCGCCAACGCTATTGCTGACCAGGAGTTCACTCGAGAGGCAAACTGCACTGTTTTTCGGAGTATGTGCGACAACTTACGAAGAAGATGAAAGTTTGAAAATCCCATTGTCCGCGCTTCTGTAGGATGGTACGTAGTCCCCTGTCATATGCCATCATCGTAACACAAGATTTGACTCACAATCATGCCGTTCACTTTTGAATTAACCGTTTCTGATGGAGCAAAGTGAGGCCGTTATCAGTAACCACCATCATTGAGTAGTGCTTCATATGAAGACGATCCGGCGGTAAGATAAGATTATAGCCAAAAGCAAAGTTGTCAAAAGGAAAGGTGCCAACACAGCCGGGACGTAGGCCCTCAAATGCAACAAGTGTCTTATTTTCGGCTTGGCCGATGAGATTATCTACTAGAGCTTGAAGTGAGGTTTTAATTAATAGCAGCGGGCTGCTTATATCTAGATGTAAACAGGTTCAAAGGAACACAGTCCTCATCAATGACTAGAACGTGCTGAAGTTCTGTTTTGAATTCTTGCATGACTTCAAGGCTGCTGAGCGTACAAGCGAAAAAACTTAAAAGTTTGTGAATAAAAAACTGCTAACTATCTCAGCAATTACAGACCTTGTCCAAGCGGTTGTATTCAAATAGAGAAATCTAAGAACGTGTCGTCATTTCGACGGCCACCAGCTAGATCACTAACTTGCTAATGGGAGTCCGAGGAGCGATAGCCACCAATTTCAACTCGGTTCGATTATAGCTAAGATTCGTTTGACGCTGCCTATGTTGTTCGAGGAGAGTACAACTTGATGAACTGTTCGTTTTGCAGTCTCGTCAGTCACTCTAAGGCTTCTGCATTTTCACTCCAAGTCGTTAACGTCTGAAGCGTCAGCATCTTCAATGCCATTGGTTTCCGCTGATGAATCTATGTCCGACGCAACATACTAAGCTCGTAATCATTGTCAATTATCTCAGGACTGGGTGAATCTAATGCTCTTGTCTACCTTGATTTTGAACACATGTTGCCGAAGTTTGAGCAAGAGTATTAGATAATGGTAAACACATCTCTGCATTCATCTCAGTGTCCATCGGTAGAGTAGAACTCTGTATGGAATGCCACATTGAAATCACTGGCCGCGTATATGATGACCTAATCTAAGTCGAAATAACTTAAGACCAATTCTGCCTAGTAATCCTGACTCTAAAGTGCACCTGGTTCATTTCCCATGTTTTCCTTGAAATTGATTTTAAAACACGAAAAAGAAAGTATAAACTACGATTTCTCAAACAATAATGTGAATACACTAATTACATAAGATACATACTCATAATGGTCAGTTTGCGTCTTTATAAAAGACTCTAGAGTGGACGAAGCCAGTTCCAAGTTCTGATTGGCCCGAATTTAAGTGTTGTCACGTGTAATCCCTAAGCAAATGGGTTAGGGTAACACGTGACCGGCCAGATATTTGAAGCTAAGGAAATTCCTGATTTCAAAGCGCTATATCTTGTCGATATCATACTCAACTAAAAAGATAAAAACCGTCGTTCATATATTGTTTTATGAATAAAATTTGGTATTTCGCTTTTCGTTTTTCATGTTGTGCTGGGCGCTGTCAAATACGTGAACTTTGCTACATACATGCATAATATTTGATTGACTCGAAGATGCGGCCACTGTAATCCGTTTAACACGCGCAATCTGTTATCTGCGGTCCCCCGACTGGCCGGGTAACTCAACTCTTGTCTAGAGCGGCGCCATCAGACGAGCGACGACACCGAAGACGAAACTGTAGGGATCTCTTTTCGAACTGAGCGAGCCCATCTATATTGAAGTTGCGAGCGTGGACCTGATAGCTTTCGTTCGGTTTTCGACTTTTTTTTTTTTTATTAACGACATCTTGGTCTGGTCCCAGCTTCCTTCTTTTTATTTTTGTTTCAAATTCAAGTAATTCATTATGTCTGCTCCTCTCACTGATGACCAGGTATGTGTGCTCTTTTTATCTGTTCACTTTGTTCTTGCGACGTTCTGGACGAGCCTCGTATTTTTTTTTGGGGCGGGTTGGCAATCGGCATTGATAAACCTGATTGTTCTCAAGTTGTGAATTCATTGAAGTATATACTCGAATGGCTTCGGGATTGTCAATTGCAATTGAATTCGTCGTCGTCATGGATGCGAGTGAATTGGACAGATGGGCTTACGTTTATCTAGGTCGACACTGAGCTTAAGAAGCTCGTGCAGTTCATCAAACAGGAAGCCCTTGAGAAGGCTCGTGAAATTCAGATTAAGGTATATCAATGCAATTGGGTTGTAACCGAAAGAATAATGTGTTAATTGAACGTTAGGCGGATGAAGAGTTCGCCATAGAAAAGGCCAAGTTGGTCCGGTCCGAGACTGCTACCATTGACCAGGTTTACGAGCGCAAAACCAAGCAAGCTTCATTAGCTCAGCAGATTACAAAGTCAAACATTACCAACAAGACTCGTCTGCGTGTTCTTGCTGCTCGTCAGACCGTACTTGATGATGTGTTTGAGGAGGCTACTTCCAAGCTCAAGTCTGTTACCGAAGACAGAGAGAAGTACTGCTTCTTGCTCAAAGACCTTATTCTCGAGGTAATTACTATTTATTTGGACTTTTAATTGGGCTTTTGTCTAACTGTTATTTAGGGTGCATTCGTTCTGTTCGAGAAGGCTGTGACTGTGTCGTTGCGCGAGTCCGACTACGACCTTTACGAGAAGGCTGCTCCATTGGCCGCTGAGGAATTCAAGCAGGCTGCTGGATTTGATATCTCAATCACTCTTAACAAGGAGGACCCATTGCCTGCCGAAGCCGCCGGTGGTGTTATTGTCCAGGGCTCTGCTGGCAAGATTGTCGTTAACAACACTCTCGAAGAACGTTTGCAGTTGCTTAACGAGGAATCCCTGCCTGCTATCAGATACTCCATCTTCGGGTATGTTCACTTTATATTTGCGCTAAACAGGTTTACTGACTTTATAGTGAAAACCCAAGCCGTAAATTCTACGATTAATCCCCCCGAAATTATGGTACATATATATTTTTTTTTAGCAAAGCATTGATTTCGTCGTTTTCCTTTCCTTTGCTTTTTTTTTTTTTTTTTCATCCATATGTTGACAACTTAAATAATGACTTGCTCTTTATTTAGTTGTAATCTGTTGGTTTTATTTGTTTCTTTATTATCTTTTTATCGAATTTAGTAAGTTAGTCGCTATATTCTGTCATCCCATCTTGCAAAAATTTAGCTCATTGTCATTCATTCAATATATAAAATGGCTTAATTGCTACCTCTGACTCTTACGTCAACTTTAATAACTATTTTATATATTTAATATTTATATCTACTAATATAGAAATATTTTCATCAGTAAATACTAGAATTTCCAGCGATTAGTGTTCAAGTCGAACGACGTCTCCTGATTAGCAAGTTATATTCCCATAACGTGTTATCAACATCGAACATATATCCATTCAACATCGACAACTTTCTTAAGCCAAAGAAAATAAACAAAAAGATAAAAATAAAAAAAGAGGAAAAGAATTATAATACACTAGCAGAAATCCCAACGTAACCGCCCCAGTTTTTAAAAAAGAGAACGCCACTGTTTCCCTTGCTTAAGCCATAAGAGCAGCAAGAACGATAGCAATCGAACCGGCAGAAAGGGAAGCGACAAGCTTGGAAGCAGAGTTGCTTGTGACCTCAGCTGGTGCCGAGGTGGTGGTGTTTGTCGCGATAGAAAAGTTGGAGGTTGCAGGCACGGTAGAAGTAGCTAGACAAAGTTAGTAATTATCAGACAAAAAAAAACCATGAATAGTGCATCGTGAAAGGGGAAATGTACCATTGCTTGTAGGGTATTGAGGGGAGGTGGCGAAGGTAAGAAGGGAAGAAGTGGAAGCAACGGTAGTGTCGAAGGTAGTGGGGACGACAATAGTCGTGGACGATGATAAAGTGGAAGAGAAAGAGGAAGTGGAAGATGAAGAAGTAGAGGAAGTGGAAATAGTAGAAGTAATACCTAATGTAGAAGAGGTTGTAGCAGCTTCGACAGTCGAAAAGGTCGAAGTTGGCTCGGCAGACCATGAAAAGCTAGAGCTAGAGCTAGAAGTAGACGAAGAGCTAGCTAAAACGCTAGAGCTAGATAAAACGCTAGAGCTAGAGCTAGAGCTAGACGAAGACGATGAAGAAGTCGATGAAGAAGTCGACGACGAAGAAGCAGTGGAAGTAGGAATCGAGCTCGATGAGGTCGAAGACGCCACAGAAGAGGTCGACGAAGACTCGCTCAAGTCAGTAACACCGAATTCTTCGCAGGATGAGGCGAATGAGGAGTAAGCAGTGGAAGATTGACCACTAGGGCAAGTTGACTCAAGGCATGACTTGAAAGAAGACGCCTCGGTCTTGCACACTAGAGAAATCAGCATCAAGTACACCGCACCAATTGAGCAACACCGTTACTTACAGCAGCTGATCGAGGCAATGCTATCACAGCTGGAAGCTTGCTGGACCGAGCTGACGCAAGCCAACAAACAGGCCTATGTAAATATTAGCAAGCCGATAGTTCTCTAATCGTCCGATGCCAATAGCCGGTCTCGCCGAAAACAAACATTATCGGCGCCCCAAGTCAAAAACAAACGCGGCTTTCACGTACAGGTGGAGTAGCAGTAGTCAAGCTAGCCATCGAGGACACGACAGCGACGAGAGAAACGAGAAGCTTTGAATGCATTGTGAATAGTATCTGAAAACTAATTTGTTTTGAAAAAAAAGACGGTGAAAAGAGCACTAGCAACAAATGGCTAAATCTGAATACGTCAAAAGAACAGCAAATGAATAACAGTCTATAGTATATATATAGAATGCAACTCTAGAAAAGAATGTGAATCCTGCAATAGCTCAGTGGTTTGTTGTTGTTGTTGTTGTTGTTGACGTTCCTAAAATAGGGATCAGCAGCGAGTGGAAGTTCAGAAGCAAGGCCAACCGCGTACTCCTTGCCACGAGACACGAACACCTCGAGGCAAAAACATTCCATTTCCGCCGACCGATAAAAGTTTAGTTACCCTGTCTTGAAGCCGCCAAAAACAACAACAAAAAGCGATGCCAAATTTAGAAATCGGCCACCCAATTTACCCTCCCGGCTTAGGTATCGCGGGCATGTGCGGCTTGACTTGGCCATCCTGTCAGAAACTCGTTAGGGCGAGGGCCGCGACCATTTAGCGACAGATCCTTAATAGAATATTTGACGGGGATGTAATTGTAGAAATATAACAAAACATACAATCAAGAATCCCAATAACTGCGTGACGTTCCAGTTTCTGTCGGCAGGTATCGGGGAGATACAACAGTATTTATAATAGGAGTCCCAAACCTCCTCACATAGAACAACCCAGAACAAAGAGCAACCTCATATCGAGTAATACCTCGTAACAAATAATATGCTTATAACAGATAACCAAAATGAAGAGTCATAGCACTTCAAGACAAAGGTATCTCATGGGGTCCAGGTCCGAGAGTACAGAAGGACGCAGGGTAAAATCATTCACCTGACACATCCGGTTGTTGTGGGCCAAGTTATATTTATACAGATCTATAAGTTACCTAGTTACTAGCAGCACATTTATTATAGAATTTACCAACTGACAATGTAATTGCAAGTTATCGGCCACCTATATAATGTGCCTGGAGCTAAAGGAATTAATGATGATATTTCATACTCATAAGCCAAACACAGCAGACATTAATATCAATATATTCAATAGCTTCAATTCACTTGGCTCCTATGCAGTGTTTGAAACTTGTCTCTTCAATATTATCTCTGTCATAGGACCAAATGCTCCAGACGAATATCAGATGAGGCCACGTTTTCATCAGCGAAGACGCGAGATGTGCGTGACTCTTCAATTTGATTTTACTTGCATTTAGCGTACTGGACACTCGACAAGTGACTGCGGTAGTTATAAAGTTTTGAGAAATAGCATTGAAAGTCCTTTGCAGGGCTCAGAGTCCAAAGAAGATGTGACCTTGTTAATTAACGACGTCCTTTGACCATTTGGCAAATAGGATTCTCAAGAACTATAATGCTTAGTATTTCTCTAGTAAAGACATAGCTAAGTGGTAGATTGTAGTTTAGTTACTCATAAACAGTATAGTATCTTTTTGCCAACTACTAGAATGCGAGCTAGGCATTGCATTTGACCGTCTGTCTCTGCGTGCAGCGGAACTTCAATAGAATGTGTTATCCGTTGTCTTAAATTTGGATTTTGATTATCCAGTGGTGCAGACGGAAGTTTATTAACATAACTGTAAAAATTTAAAATCTAGTGTTAAAACCTGTGGAATCTTTAAAAGCGAAACTGCTGGATTGAGCCGTCAAGTTGGCTCTCTGTACCAGCACAGCAATAATAGTCTTAATACTTTTTTAGATTCTGTCAAGTCTTTTGCAAACTCATCTTCTTTTTTTTGCTTCTTGCAATGTCGCCTTCAGCTCTTGTTACGACGCCTTGTGCTGCAGTGCATGGGCAGTGCCATGATATCGCGGTATCTCCGGTTAGATGTGATGAGTGCGGTCGGACCCCCCAACCTAATCTCCGGCGAGCAAGGAGTATCTACATCATAAGGTAGACAAGCAGAGCCGATCAGAGCCGATCTATTAACAACAAATCAAAGGCGATATGTAGCGAAGATTGCTTATAATCAGTAGTATGTTCTTTTAGAGAATTGAGACATGCAATTATCATCGGAGATTAGTTTCTGCGTACCATATTTCGGTTCTAACAAGGCGAAACCTTAACGTAGCCGTCGAGCGAATCTGTATGCCGCTTACTTAACAAGTACAATCAATGTTGTTTTGAACAATGAGACGCAGCGTAAGTTAGTTATGCGTCTGTGTTTGTTCCAGCCAAATAACTACTCTCTTTGAATAGTTAGAACGTAATCGATCCATAAAATATGTATGCATAATGCAGGCATCACAGCTAGTTAGGGTGAAATTTCATCAACTGAAAACTTTACCAACGATCGCATTCTAGGGAGCTGTTATTAATACATACATAGTCAAATATAGCAGCAGCCACCACGAGCATTTTGCTCATCATCTCGTTCCCCCCTATGCCTCCGCTGAGCAATCTTCAGCTGCTTCTAGTCTCGGCAGAGGAATGGGCGATGAGCAGCAGCCCGAATCAGGCAGTGAGTGTGGCCCTAACCCAGCGCTATCCTTGATTCGTGCCGGCGGTGCGGTCAGGGTACGGACATATAAAAATGGTGGTCGATTAACGGTGTAGTAGCTATGTAGTAGGTAAGTTGTAACTACAATGTATTATACCTTTTGCCTTGATGAACAGACTTGGTGCAATGATGATATACGGCCAAGCGCTACTAGTTATCACAGACTTTCTTCTGATTTGGCAACTCGGTGGTGGTAGTGGTGAACTACGTGAGGAAATCGAACCGTCAACATCGTAGATAGGAGGATTATGTACATCAGCGCGCTCGGAACTGCCACGACGACTGGCGACTCAAAATGGTACATACATACATAGTTACCATCAAAGCGGCCAAAACCACCTTGTCTATGCTTCTGGAATAGTTCACGAAGGTCAACGCTTTATGTATAAGTTATGGCAGATGAGCGATAATACTGTCGTCATCGTCGGACGTTCCTTTGAGGCAAATTGCTGCTGCTAATTGCGTTTGTCGTGCTGCTGCTGCTGCTGCTGCTGCTGCTGCTGTTTTCTAACAAAGAGACTGTAGTAACTAGTGGCAGTGGCAGGCTGCAGCGTGCTGTTGCCGTGACATGAGCATCCATTTAACAGCTTGAATGACGACGACGACGGCGACATATGACTGAGCCGCAATAAGTAGGAAGAGCATCAATGTGAGCAGCAGCAATCAATGGACTGATCTCGATTGTTATAGGGGGCTCATGAATATATATGTAATTAAGCTCCCAATGGACAGGTGAAGTGGGAATATTCGACCATCTAGAATAATGCTATAATATATTGCATTGAACTGAGCCGGATGAAGAAGACTCGATGATCCGCGTAAATGATACATACGATAGTTTTTAAGAAAAGTGGTTCACACCAGTTGCCATACATAACATACTATGTATATATCCAAATAATAAAAGAGGAGTCTTGCTACTTACCGACCAATACATATATGTACATACAAAATCGCAGAGCCGCCGTCGGACCAGACGCGTCGTCGTGTGTTCTTTTTGGCTGCTTCGGTGTTGCTGCCGCTGCTGTGGTTTCTTTGGCTGCAGCAACTTTTTGCGCAGCACCGGGCCCAAACGCGGCGTGCGCGTGCAGCACGTCCATCGCTCGGCTGGCCGTGTATATATATAATATCTTCTACTTTATCGCTTCTTTTCCCTCGCTGTCGTGAACCATCGCTCTCCAAACTTATCTTCTGTTTCTTGGTTTTGATCAGTCGTTTATTCTGTTCGCGTTCTTCGTCTTTAATTCGCCCCGTGTTTAATAATAATGTCTTTCGTTGCTGACCTTCCCTCCGGTGCCGTCACCCCTGCGAGCGAGCGCCTGACCAGACCTCTCGACTCGATCGATATTCCTCACAAGGAAGTCAAGAAGATCTGCTGTATTGGTGCTGGCTACGTCGGTAAGTACAGGTTTTGGCTTTTAGTTTATGGATCTAGGATGCAATTGAGTCGGATTTGGTTGCGGTCTCGTCGCGTCTGGTTTCTTGTTTCCTCTCGTGAAAATTACAGGGTCCAAGGCGCGTCGAGCTCGATCCACAGTGACCGTTTGCATCCTAACACATAACGGATTGTCAATTTTGATTAATTACTCAATTGGCTTTCTCTTTCTTTAATTGATTCGGAGCCTTTTTTTTTTTTCTAACGTTCACATCTAGGTGGCCCCACTTGCGCTGTCATTGCCTACAAGTCGCCTTCGGTCATTGTAACCATTGTCGATCTCAACCAGGCCCGTATTGATGCCTGGAACTCTGACAACTTGCCCATCTACGAGCCTGGTCTTGAGGAGGTTGTCAAGGCTGTCCGTGGCAAGAACTTGTTCTTCTCGACTGACGTCGACACCGCTATTGCTGAGGCTGACCTTATCTTCGTCTCGGTTAACACTCCTACCAAGAAGAACGGTGTTGGTGCTGGCTACGCCGCTGATCTTGGCTACGTCGAGTCTGCTACCCGTCACATTGCCAAGGTTGCCACCAGTGACAAGATCGTTGTCGAGAAGTCGACTGTTCCTTGCCGCACTGCTGCTTCTATGCGCAAGATCCTTGAGGCTAACGGAAAGCCTGGCTGCAAGTTCGACATCTTGTCCAACCCAGAGTTCTTGGCTGAGGGTACTGCTATTCGCGATTTGTTCGCTCCCGACCGTGTCTTGATCGGTTCACTCGACACCGCCTCCGGTCGCTCTGCTGCGGCTTCGTTGGCTGATGTTTACGCCAACTGGGTCCCCCGCAAACAGGTCATTACCATGAACGTCTGGTCGTCTGAGCTTTCCAAGCTTGCCGCCAATGCTTTGCTTGCTCAGCGTATTTCTTCCATCAATGCCCTCTCTGCTATCTGCGAGGCTACCGGTGCTGATGTTGATGAGGTCTCATACGCCGTCGGTCTTGACTCGCGTATCGGTCCAAAGTTCTTGAAAGCCTCTGTTGGTTTCGGTGGCTCTTGCTTTCAGAAGGATATTCTTAACTTGGTCTACTTGTCCGAGTCTCTTCACTTACCTGACGTTGCCGCCTACTGGCGCCAGGTCGTTGAGATGAACGAACACCAGAAGCGTAGATTCACTCAGCGCATCATCTCTTCTTTGTTCAACACCTTGACCAACAAGAGACTTGCTGTTCTCGGTTTCGCTTTCAAGAAGGACACTGGTGACACCCGTGAGTCTGCTGCTATCACTTTGATCAAGTACTTCCGTCAGGAACAGGCTAAGATCGCTCTTTATGATCCTAAGGTTGAGGAAGCTCAGATTTGGATGGACCTTGCTGAGCCTGGTGTTGTTGATGATGTTGCCGCTCTTAAGAAGCAGGTCACAATCGAGTCTTCTGCTTATGACGCCTGTGCTGGCGCCGATGCTATCATCGTCTTGACCGAATGGGATGAGTTCAAGGATACCCAACTTGACTACGAAAAGATCTACGCTTCAGTTAAGAAGCCTGCATTCATTTTTGATGGTAGATTGATTCTTAACCAGAAGAAGCTTGAGAGCATTGGTTTCAAGGTTGAGTGCATTGGCCGGAGTCGTCTCGAGGAGTCTTACGAATAAACATAACACACCTTCATTTTGATTTGAAATAGACTTTAAAAATCGGCAATCTTTTTATTTTTATGTCTATTTTATTTGTTTTCATCTCCTCTCTTTTGATATTATATTAATCTGTGTCTTTTTATTTATGTCGTTTGGTTTGGCTCGTTCCGTTCCGTTGTTTTTTTTTTTAATTATATAATAGAATCTATCATGAATATAAGCAGTCGCTTCAAATTTGTAGATACTGTTATAATAATAATACTTGATGAACCTACTCTAAATTATCAACTTCATGACGTGTACTTTGAATTATATATGTAATTATGTGATTTAATGTAGATTAAAAAAAGAACAACACGACTAACAAGCAAACAACTTCAAAACAACAACATCACAAACACTTTATCTTTCGCTCTTGCAATTTTTGTTTTTAAACTAAAAGAAAGAGTGTGCTAAGCTTTCAAGCTAATAGTCGTAATCCAGATGCAGGCGCACCAATAGCTGATACCAACGACACTTTACAAACTTTACCCTTAAATTCTGGTAAATACTTTGCCTTTGTGAACGGGTCGACCACATATGCTTGACCAGCATAAATCGGCGTATGTGAACCAGCGCAAATATCAAATTCTGCATATTGGTCGTAATCAATCTTGACCGCATCACCACCAGCTGATTCGGCTCTAGCCTTGATCTTTTTAGCTTGATCGGCCTTGGCACCAGACGGAACTAGTTCCAAGTATTGAGAAGCAAATTTGGCTGCAGACGCATAATTCTTGTGTTTGAATGACTGGGTCATGGCGACTTGCAACGCATTGTGAACATGAACCGATTGTAACTTGGCCTTGGTGAAGTATGCAGCCAATTCGAGGTTACGCTTGACGTCAGATTCAGGTAGCGCTCGACGCTCAAGCTCGATTGACAACCCAATGATGTATTCTCTAGCAATCTCCACAAGCTGACTTGCTTCGTCTGCCTCGGTCTGAGTCGATACTGCCGACACTAAAACATCGTACAAAATTCCACGGAACTTGGCTACAGCATCTTCAAGCTTGTTGGTGCGCACCAGCTTATAGGCTTCTTGTAGATCCGTAGATGTGATCTGGGACAGAGTACGTGGAATCATTGGCAGCAATTTCCGTGCATCAGTTTCTTCCTTGGTGCGTCGTACAAATGTAGTAATGGCCGGTAAGCCCTCGTTACCAGGCATGTATACCTTAGAACCTCGATAAACTTCAAGGAATCGTGGCTTGAGTGGCTCAAAGCTGACGACGCCGACTTGACGATTAAGAAGCTGCATTGCTGACTCGAACGATCCGGCAGCAACGTGATCAGCAGCAACTGGTGAGTTATTGACCCATAAGTCAGCCTCAGATGTACCGCTAGTAGCAGCAGACAACGATTCGCCACCGATCTCATCTTCCACGTCTTCGACATCGAGCAATTCTTCATCAATATCCCATCCTCCACCATCTTCGCCGTTCTCGTCATCGCCTTCTTCCTTTGGTGCAAAGTCATCTTCTTCGTCCCGAACTTCATCAAATCCACCAAATCCATTTTCCTTCACTCCATTCTCCGGCTTGTCTTCAAGTGACAAGTTCTCGACCTGCCCAAGCAACACTTTTTCAAAAAACGTAGGCTCCTTAGGTTCAAGTGGGATGTTCGACTTGAATGTCTCGTTGATAACCTTGGGTGCGGCAATTGGCGCGCCGAGCGTCGGTAACTTGACATCGGCCTCTGTAAGTCCAGCCGACTCCAAAATCTCCTGTGCGAGTTCCTCGAGCCCATTAGCCTTCGCAGTAGTATACGCAAGTGCTGACATGTCAACTTCGCGTAAGATCTGGATACGCTCTTCCACGTTCGATAAAAATAGTGATGACTGGAACTTAGCCTTGTAATCACCTCGATGACCAGCAATCTTAGACATGCGCTCCAACTTGGATGAATCTCCAGTAATCAGGTATAGGAACGACAACTTGTCAAAGTTCCGCAACTTCTGGTACGAAAGTTCCACAATCTCGTGATTGCCTTGACCGAGAGCCTCATTAGCAAGCGTAGACCATAGTTTTGGTCGATCGAGCTCCTTAGCCATCTCAAGTGCAACATCGAGCTTGCCGCATTCAATAGCAAGATCAAATCTAGTCTGCGGATCCTGAACGAATTGCAATGCAATCTAGAGACATTAAATACTCCAAATCTTATAATACCAAAACAAAAAAAAAGCACATACCTCTGGGAAACCCTTCTTCTGTAAGTAGGAAATGATGCTCTGACCAACCAAATTCGAAGTCTTTATTATCCGTAACATCTCCTCGTAATTTTTGTTAACAAGTGCCCGCTTAAAACGGAATTCAGTCGGATCAATCTGAAGTCGAAGAACCTTACCGTTACGGTCAAGACAGTAGACAATAGGACCTTTAATCTTTGCTAGATACAATGTCGACTCCAACGTCCGAATAGTTCCCGTGTCACCGTTAAGAAGGGTGTACTTGATGTGGTTCAATGTAGAGTAGATTAAAACACCCGAATCGTCCCAAGTAGCACTCTTGATGCGAATAGTCTCGTGTAACGAGCAAACAATGTCAAGATTTTTGGTAGCAATAGTAATATTGTGCTTGCCAAGTAAAGCGACGTGCAAGCCATCGTTGGACCATGCGGCATACTTGACTCCATTAGCTGACAACTCAGCCAACGTCTTGTTCTGATGAATATCGTACAAAAGAACAGACGACTGGCCAAAAAGTAGCAAGCAACCAGTGCCACCATAGTGAATATCCATGATAGTAATAGGTGCCTTGATGGTCTTAGTAGTGGCATTGCTCAAATCTTTGACCTCAATCGACTGCGAAGCCTTCGTGAAAACAGCAAATCTGTTGCGGGCAATAAAAACAGCAGAATTACCAGAGCCTCTCTTGGTATCATTAGGCTCAACAGCACCAGTAGCGTCGCGCGGAAGACGGATGAGTTCGTAAATACCGTTATCAGCCGGCGACGTGACAAGAATAGCACGCTCAGCAGGGTTGTAAGACAATCCTCGTGGAGGTGTCCATGGGCTGCCGAGCTTCTTGAGAGACATAAGCGGTAAACTCTCCGAATTCCCAGTAAAATCATAAGCACGAACTTGCTTCTCTTTGTTGACGTAGAAGAGCACATTCTGATATACCGAGCTAGCAGGTCGTTCGCGCTCAAGCTTGAATACCATCACGCCACTGTCGTGGCCAGCAGCAAACAAGTTGATCTCTGGATGAGCGGCAATGACCCAGAATCTATCAGATTCACGTCTGAAGCTCTGGACACTTGTGCGCTTGTTGAGGTCCCATGTGCGAATTGTTTTATCTTCACCAACAGAAATGATTAAGTCTTGATGTGGGTGGAATAAGCAGCAAGTCACATTGTTGAAGTGACCGCGGCAAGTATCAACTTCCCAAGCCTTAGTTTCACTCATTCTCCATAATTTGACCATTCTATCATCAGAAGCAGAGATAATTAAAGGCATGGTAGGATGGAAAGCGACCCAGTTAACACCTCGATCATGACCTTCCAGCACATACTTTACAACTGCATCTGTGTTGCCGAAAATATCCCCCTGGGTTGCATTAACTCGTGAAATCTGATCTTCGAATGCCATAGTAGTAGGTGCAGAGTGTTTCTTGCGCAAGCCTGAAATGTCCCACACCCGAACAGTCTGATCAAGCGATGCGGACACAATCAAATCTTCCTTAGGATGGAACTGCGCGCACATCGTGTAGTGATTGTGACCAGTCAAACATGCAAGTTGGGATCTGTTTTGCCAATTCCAAATTCTGATTGTCTGATCGTCGGATGAAGAAATAATCCAGGGTAATTCATGGTGGAAAAACACGGTTCGAACGTAGTCAAGATGGCCTATCGAATCAGTACCAATATTCAACGATTATAGAAAAATAAAACTCCACATACCAGTCAATGTGAAAAGACATCTTCGTGTTTGCAATGACCACACTTTGATCTTGTAATCATCACCGCCAGAAACAAACAGTGGCTGCGTCTTGTGAAAGTCGACACCTCGAACTGGTCCATCGTGTTCTTCAAACCGATCAATCAAAGTTCCCATTCGATAATCCCATAACTGAATAGTTGAAGAATGAAGCGACACAAGTATCCATGGTCTAAGACATTGTTAATTGGCTATTCGATATGACTTTGGAATGTGATGGACTGACCTCTTTGGGTGAAACGCGACACCCTTTGCGCGGGACGACTTTGACTCGAACTACATTGTTAGGATACAATTGATTACATTTGTAAAAATAATGCGTGCAAAATCAAACTATCCATAAACGGTTGCATCGTGACTAAAAAGACAAACGACATCAGGCTGGAACGGATACGCCATCAAAACAGAAGCCAAATCACTGGACTAGCCTTGTCCTACGTTTAAGCATAGAGCTGCTGACGCCACTGCCACTTCTGACAGACTCTATGCCCAAAGCCTTGACTCCCCAATCGTTTCTCAGCGAGCAAGCCAATCAAATTCGAGCGTTTTTGCAGGATAATACACCTCGAAAGTTCGCGCAATATGTACTCACCTTTGTTAACATCTGCATGGCGATTGATCAAATCGACGAAACACAAGCAGAATGCCAATCAATCAAACGTCAATTCTCCACCACCGATCACTCTGTCGTTGTTGATCCTCGATGTTAGCTCGTTGAATTAGTTTCCTTGTGCCGGACGATGATGGAAGGGAGACACCGACAAGAATTGTCTTGTTGCTGAAAGAAAGCTACCCGGGCTACTGCTGAAGATGCTGCGCCAAAAAGAGCGGCCGCAGCGCGGTCGACGTGCAATTAGTTTACCCGGCCGAGCTTCGGTGTCGATGGCTCGCTGAAGCGACGTGCTATCTAATTCAACTTTTATACTTGGTTGATGTTTTTGGAATTTACGCGAGGCTGGATGATATATATATATATATATATATATAGTAAATTGCCAACTGAGCGGATCCCCTCCCTCTTGAGACCTTTCCAAGGAAGCAGTCAAAATTTCATGGCAGCTTCTATTATTCTGCCTTCCTTAGCTGAATTCCGCATAGAAGCCAAATATTCAGAAAAAAACCAGACTAATGGTTTAGCAGCCTATTTGTATCGCAATTAGAGCTGTAAAATTTGAGTTCAAGTCGCCGTACTCAAGGTCGACGTGTCGTTCGTAGGTCTGTAGACTTTGTAGAGGCGAGTCCGTTAAAAGGATCCCCTGAATTTTGGTCGTCATCCTCTATGGCCTTGGACAACATCGACCGTCCATATCTCCTAGGTTGTACGGCCGAGGATCTCGTTTACTTTGATTAAGGTGTATTTTTGGTCAACAGCTGTTCTAAGTCCGAGATCATTTGATTCGGTCACTTCCAACCACAGAAATGCTGACGCTATACTTCGTTCGTCTTGGACTGCGGAGGACCGCGATGCACAATCCCGGTTCGATCTTTCAGGTCTTGCTGGTACTCGTCTCTGCAATTTGTGTTGCAGCATCCCCAAATATAAGTGTCAGACTTGACACTCCGTGGACCGAGAGTTCACCTTATATGCTTGAGCTAGTGTAAGCAATGTTGATGCGCCGAGAAACGCCGAGTTCTAACTGTCTGATAGAGAAACAATCGCTGAAGAGGCACCAGACGCGTATTTTCCTTTGCTCAGATATCTTGCCGACTACTCATTTGGTCAACTCGATGCTGAAGATTGCACATATACCGTTACGCATGAATCAACTTACAAAAAGGCGCTAGAGTTCTGCTACTCCGAGAACTATCTAACTGAGGATAGTGCTGTGGTCGATTGGATCAACTTCAAATTAAGCATTCGCTCAGCTGCTCCACGTGTTCAGGCTTATTACCAGTATTATAACGCGACCGTGCTTTCTTCATATGGCTCACAGCTGGAGCATTGTGGAGATCAAAGCTGGTTTTGGCACAACGGCGAGATCAGTTGTGATCCTGGCAAAGTTTATATGCTTCAGGTTTCCTCTAGAGTTGTAGATGCCGATATTCTACCTTTTGACAAGGAATATTCTACCGACAAATCTGCCCCAATTGCAATTTTATACGCCGACGCAACTCATCCACGTTTCCTTGCTTTCCATGCGGCATTGCTCGCTGAGGCAGCAAGCGGAAAATTGAGATATATTATCAGATATAAGCCATCCTCAGACTCTGAGAAATCTTTTCCATTGAGGCTACAAGGAGTTTCAGGTTTTGGTGTTGAATTATCGCTAAAAAGGACTGACTATATTGTCATGGACGATCGTGATCAGGAGAATGCGTCGGAAGAATTTACGGAAAACCCTGAGATGGAAACGATCATTGATAAAAGTGCTATTGATCAGCTTTTTGACTCTGCAAGTCAAACGAATATTCAGCCTTTGACTGGGACTGAACTGAGAGACCTTGCTGTCAAGCTTTCTGCATTCGTTCTTCAACGCAAAGAACAGGGCGATGCATTGGAAATTTTGTCAAAGGTTCTTGCCAATTTTCCTAAATATGCATCGTCTATAGCATCTTTGAACCCAGAAAACATACAATACATGCTGCAAGAGGCAGCCTACAACATCCTGCAAGCCAAACAATCGTCCCGACTTGAGCTTGGAGACAATGCTATTTTCATCAACGGTGCTCGGCTCGATAGCGTTTTGACTGACGACGTTTATACCGTTCTTGATGTGCTTGAGCGCGAGAAAAAACTTATTGAAGACCTTCAATACCTTAACGCTTCTGTTGAACAGGCAGTTGAATTTGTAAGTGGAGCACCAGTCGTGAAAAAGAATAATGTTCACGTAGAGCCCAGATTTGACTACCGTGACTCACTTGAAGGCGGTCGTGTAATTGTTTGGCTCAATGATATTGAAAAGGATAAACGATATGCCAAGTTTACTAAGAAGGTAAACAAGCTTTTGGAGCCATACTATCCTGGGCAGTTCCACCAAATCAGAAAAAACATTCACACGATCGTAATTCCGGTTGATTTGAGCTCATATGAAGAGCTTTACATTCTTACAAGGCACATTTCGCCACTGGTCCAACAAGGTTTGTCTATTAGAATTGGTTTAGTGCCGATAGTTGAGACTGCTCCTCAGATTCAACAGGCTAGTTTCTTTTACGGTTTGTACCAGAACTACGGTCTTGCTCCCGCATTCAGGTATTTAGAGGCTTCATTTCAATACGAGGCAGCTCCTTCTAAACAAATCTTTGAGGAACTTGCCAAGTCCTCTACTTTGAAACCTTCTGGAGTAGCTTACGATGATGCGGCGGCCATGGAAGCTAATGAGAAAGACATTGCTGCGGCAGCAGCTTGGCTTAAACGGCTTAGTATATCGTCGAATTCGCCTGTCGTGTTTGCTAACGGCTACGTTATTCCTAAAGAGAATGGCATGTGGTTACAAACTGCTGCATACAAGCTAGATTCTGATATGCCAATGCTCCAAGAGGCTGTCAAAAATGAGGAAATCACTGACACTACTAGTATCCAGGACTATATTATTAGTGGCGCGTTGATTTCAAGAAACAAATTGGTTTTCCCGGAAGATAGCTCCGATCAGGAAACTATTGATCTTGTTAGACTATTCAAAGCTTATGGCACTGAGCTTGCCAGAATTCCCAATATAGTTGTGCAATCCAGACTTGAGGATGAAACAACTATTCCGGTTTATGTTTCCGCTATTCTTGCCACAGATTTGGATTCATCACTGGGAATTCAACAGTTTAGAGAGACATTACTATTATTGGCAAATTTGGACCCTATGTTCAGCGTGAAAATGAGATTCTTGCATATTCCCGGTCTGGAACGCAACACACCGACTTTGTCAACGTTAATTCATCATCTTTTTGAATCAGGAATTCTATCAGAGATTGGTCCAGGTGCTCTGTATAAAATGACGGAGGATATTGCGGCAACGGAAGATTTCACAAAGCTGAATTATTTTGAGGCACTAGGTGAAGTTCAGACTGCTTATTCAAGAGAAAAAGGCTGGTCGATCCCGGACCATATAGAAGCGCGTAAACTGTGGGATTCTGTGACAAATTTAGCGTCGTTTATACATCTTGGTCATGATGCTTGTTTTGTAAGCGTTAACAGCAGGGTAAGGCACTTTTTTATGTTCTAGTTATGAAAAATTTGCTGATGGTAGGTACTTCGTGCTCCTGGCGTTGTCGCTGGCAAAGATCTTATAAGCTTACTGGCGTATGAGTTCCATGTTAGGTTGCGTGCTGTAACCGAGGAGATTTTTGATCTGGTCAAAGATGCGTCTGCATCAGTTGATAAGATTGATCTTGCTGCTCAGTTTTATTCTATTTCTGTTAGTGCCGATAATTTAGATATGACTGGTGGATTCTATCCAGAAATTCACAGACGAAGCAGTATTGTCGCAAACTTACTGCATAACAGTACAGGATTGGATTTTGGTGATGTTTATGAGAAATCTTTATTGAGAATTGTTGCCCTTATAAATCCTGCGAGCGAATTTTCTCAGAAATGGGTTCCTATCCTGAAATCATTGTCGGAGATTAGTGGCGTGAGTGTCCGTCTTATCATGAATCCTTCTATTGGGCTTAAGGAGATGCCTATAAAACGATTTTATATATTCAATCTTGACGCGAAGCCTCTATTTGCTTCTAATGGCGGACTAATTGAACCTGAAGTCGTATTTTCTGGAGTGCCTTCCGAAGTGTTACTCACGCTCGGTATGGATGTACCAGACGCTTGGCTCGTCACACCGCATGTTTCAAAATATGATTTGGATAATATTATGCTTTCATCAGTGTCTGATTCTAAAGTTGATGCTAAATACGTGATTGATTATTTTTTGGTACAGGGCCATGTACGCGACATGACTCGTCGTAGTAGCACGCCCGCCGGATTACAGCTGGTCCTTGGTACTGCGTCTGAGCCTCATCTCGCAGATACCATTGTCATGGCTAACTTGGGATATATGCAATTTAAAGCTCAGCCTGGAGTGTGGAAACTTGGTCTTGAGACGGGTAGATCGCAAGAAATGTTTAGTCTTGAAACTGCTGGATCACATGGATATGCTCCAAAGCAGGATGATACGGGCCATGTTGATGTATACATTACTAAATTCACTGGAAGCACGCTGTTTCCACGAGTGACAAGAAACAAGGGATTTGAATCTGTCTCAGTATATGGTGACGCTATCAAAGAAGAGGGTGTCGTCGACAAATTACAAAGCAAACTTCGGAATGCATTTTCTTCGCTAATGGGACGCAAGAGCTCAGAGATTGCAAGAAAATTTGGCGAGCAGGCTACTATTAATATTTTCTCAGTGGCAAGTGGACACTTATACGAACGATTTTTAAATATTATGTTTGTTAGTGTCAAGCGTCACACCAACGAAACAGTTAAATTCTGGCTTATTGAAAATTTCTTGTCTCCTTCGTTCAAAGTAAGCAATCTCCAATTTTTCAATGATAAACATTTTTAATAATTTAGGAATTTTTGCCCTATATGGCTGCTGAATACGATTTCCAGTATGAGCTTATCACCTATAAATGGCCCCACTGGCTTCGCGCACAGAAAGAGAAACAACGTATAATTTGGGGTTACAAAATTTTGTTTTTGGATGTTATGTTCCCACTTGATCTTAAAAAAGTCATATTTGTTGACGCTGATCAGATCGTAAGAACGGATATGAAGGAATTGGTTGACCTAGATTTGCATGGAGCTCCATATGGTTACACACCGATGTGTGACTCGCGTACTGAAATGGAGGGGTTCCGATTTTGGAAACAAGGCTACTGGAAGAATTTTTTGAGTGGTCGTCCTTATCATATTAGTGCTCTATATGTTATTGATTTAGATCAATTCCGCAAGCTCGCAGCCGGAGATAGGCTTCGTCAACAGTATCATACACTTGCTGCAGATCCGCAGTCTTTATCTAACTTGGATCAGGACTTGCCTAATCATATGCAAGCGCAGATCCCTATATATTCCTTACCACAGGACTGGTTGTGGTGCGAAACATGGTGTTCCGATGATTCGTTAAAGACGGCAAAGACCATTGACTTGTGCAATAATCCAATGACTAAGGAACCTAAGCTAGCCAGAGCCAGAAGACAGGTACCAGAGTGGACTGAGTATGATAATGAAATAGCTCAATTGGCAATGCGGGTGAAGAGCGGCTCAAATGTTGTTGGAGGAGAATTAGAAAAGTTGTCCGAAGAGGCCTTACCTGTCGAAGAACCGTCTAAGCATGAACTCGTTAAGGATGAGTTGTAAATATACATTAGTTTGGAAGAACTAGGTGGGGGATTAGTTCCATTACTGGTTATAGTATTAAAAGTTTCCTTATATATACATTAAGTGGGAAAAAGGATAAAAACATTTCCTGATTTCACTTTTCCTCATGAATGTTTCTTGCCTGAACATCAATTATCTTGTCACTGCTGGAACTAGATTCCGACCCTACACCTTCTGCCAACCCGCTGATAACCCACTCACCCTCTGGAGAGATAATTGTAATCTTGAGTGACGAATCTTCAGCACCATCATCAGCAACGGATGACTTGAAAATCGCGGTCACATCAGCAATTTTGTAAGCATCATGACCCGTCCTACGGAGCATGTCGTAGGCCATAATAGTTACCAAATCTGTATAGCGATTTCGTAATCGCTTTTCTCTGTCAATAGATACACAGGGACCAAGTAGAAGCTTACCCCTATCTCGTCCTGGGTCGAGTCCAAGTCTTATGTACACTTCATCGCCGCCGCTGGCGATCGCAGCCTTAAGTCGCTGTTGGACGAGCTCATTGAGCTGCACCACATCCATTCTTCGCATTTGCGAGCCTGATGTGTTTGTGCTAGCCTCATTAACCATTTGTTCCCAGTATTTTGTAAACTGCTGTGACCGTCGACTGATTTGCCGTCGACGAATGAAAAGCCACGACAACACAATGAATGGCGTGTAAAGCAGTAGCATTGGAAAAGCCACGAAGACTATTATAAACGAAGTCAGAAACACTGCCGCGAATAACTTGATCTGAGGAGGAATAAATGCAAACACAGCGGTTCTGTCAATGGGCCCATTTTGTCTCGACTGTCTGAAAAAAGTACGGATCACATTTGTGCCAGGACTTGTTGGTTTTGATTGCATTATACTCTGTCTCTTAAAAATATCAAGCTTTCGCTGCAACCGTGGCCTGTCTGTCGACCACGTCCTTGTTAAGAATGCGCATGATAGCGACCTGACCAGGAGGTGCTGTGAACCGACAATGCGTTTAGTGGAATGCTGGGCTGTCAATCCCCCGAGTGTCGAAGCAGGCCCGGACAACCGGCACTGCCTCCAAGGCTGCACTTGACTCCACAGCCCTCTGGCAACTAACGTTCCTGACAGAGGCAGCATAGTATTGACAAACACCCAATCTTCAAGCCCTGTGAGCTGTAATTCCTTCTGTGCATTCACGTCTTGTTCAACTAGTGCTATTTCGCTGGGAGCAAGATTTCGTTCAAAATTCTGACGTCCGTGATGGCCGGGTAAATAATGCGCGGCTTACGTCCGGGGTACGGCTGGCTTGCGCGTCGAGACGAAGTACCGCGCCTTGATTCGTGGCTCGTTCTCTGGCTCTGGGACCGGAGCTTCGCGACACGGCCCTGTAAGCATCATCGCCTTGCGTTGGACCTGTGAACTGCATGCCAGTGTTTTGCTGATCCGGATAGATACTGGAAATACAGGACTCTACTCGGGGCGACGTGTGTCCAACTGTGGAGCTCAAGCAGGCGAATTTTACTGTTCCGAGCACTGGGCCTAGCTTACTACATTCTGCTGATTGGGATCAAACACGATCAATTGTCAGCGACAGGTCGAGGAATACAGGTCGTTGAGGCACTGCTATTATTTCATCAGCGATTTAGAATTGGCGATTATGTCGTATAGCGATGACGAAGATGATGCCCGGCGGGTATACCTGGTCTCGTCAGCATTGTCCAAAGAGGAGTACAGGGCCTACCCCAGATGGTTTGCCGAGATAGTACCTGCCGGTCATTTATCTCTTACTTTGGACGCGATGATGACTTTTGCCGATCGATTTGGCGTTTCAGAACAGACTAAGTGGCAGGTTGGAATCCACAGAGTTTGTTTGCTAGGAGTTTATGCACTAATGCTTATTCTAGATCTTCGACGTATTCGATAGTCCTCTCAGTACTCTTGAGAAAGGTGAATTCTACGCATTTGTCAGATTAATTGGCCATGTGCAGAGTGGTCAAGCGCCCTCAAGAGACTTGGTCTTTCAGCAAGGTTAGGCGGGAAAACTTTAGCTTTGTCTTCCATGCATTTAACTGACATTATGCAGCTCCAGTTCCCAAGTACGCTAATGACGATAGCCACAATCTACCTGTGGATCAATATAACACCTCTGGTGCACGGTCGGATATTTCTCGGTCCAAAAATCCTACAGTGACATCAGGGAAACAAGTAGAGCAGTACAATCCGTTTCGTCGAGGTTTGAATCAAGAAAACGAGACCCTGTCGCCGAGAAGATCACTGGATGGTCGGAATTCGTCTGATAGCAGGAAATCGTTGGAAAGTCGGCAATCAACAGAGGCTCCTAAAAAAAGTGCAGAAGCACAACCGATGTCAGCGGATGTCAGTGCTGTAGATGCTTTTACAAGGATGTTACTCACCGGTGAAGGATCTGTAGCGACTGATCTGTCGTCGGCTTCCACCACAGTAATTCACGCGCCAGAGCCAAAACGAGGAGTCAAGTTTGCAATGAATGATATTGAGATTCCAGACGTTAGATATGACACGTCATCAGATGACGATGACTACGTGGATCAGACAGAAGACTTTGATAGTCAAATGGCCGTATTTCCAGATATTTCCACTATAGGTAGCGCTCCTTCTTTTGCTGCGCCGCCAGTGGCACAGCATAGTTATGGAACTACAGGTATACCAGTGGTGTCATTTAAAAGTGGTGAAAGCACACCTATACCACAAGCATCACTGCCTGATATGCCGACGCCACACCCACCTATATCTTCAGCTACACTTTCTTCGCCAATACTACCGACCTCAATCGAGCAATCACAAGAGTCACCTAGGATCTCTTTTGATGTTGACCATCATCGTAGGGCACCACCTCCGCCTAAACCAAGGAAAGTTTCATCAAATACATCACCCAATGTTGTCGAGCCACGAGCTGGAGCCGAAGTTGTTCCGGTTCAATCATCTATTTCTCTACCGGGCCCACCGGCGCCTCCTAGACCGCGATCAAACAGCCGACCTCTCTCAGTCTCCCCAGCTTTGGTCGCTAGCAGTACTTCCCCAATGGTGCCATCAAAAGAGACAATGTCAAACAACGCAATCTCCGTTTCTAAATCGCATCGGCCCCCACCTCCACCTCCACCTTCACGGCGCAAAGGTGGCACCTCAGGTACTCTACCACCAACGCAGCCTCAGGCTCATCTAGCATTATCATCTCAGGCAGCATCATCAACTGCATTGGCCATACCTGATACCGCAAGTTATATAGAGACCACTACCATGGATGAGAGCGCAGTGCCAGATTTACTCGCCGATCTTACAGCGCTGCAAAAGGAAATAGATGCTCTTAGAGCGCAACAGGATGAATAGTGATCGATGCATTACATATTATTGTTTAGATTATTTGATACGTTTTTATTATCCGATTTCAATTTACTCAACATAACTGTTTCGCCTCATGTTAACTACATTAAATTTACGGATTACGATAACAAAAATAGTTACTATCAATTCTTGAAAATTATTTACTTCTTTCCCTTACCAGTAGTCTTCGCCTTCTTATTCTTGTCATTTACTTTGGTGTTCGCTTTCCTCTTGTTGTCAGGCAAAGACTCTTTAGGCATTACTTTGAAAAATCCATCAAGACGGCCTTGCTGTGCGGTCTTTAAGTTCTTCTGTAACCTTGCCGCACCCGCACGAACACGATCTTCACTGAAGCCCTTATCCTTGACGAGGTATTCGACCAAACCATCAACATCAGGAGGATTCCACTCTATAGTTAAGCTTTCGGGATCAGTTACCTCAGGCTTGAGAAATAATTCGCGTGCATCTTCGAATGGCCATTCTTCCGGAATTTTAAGTTTCTTTTCGGGGTGATCATTAGCATACTTGACAATATTTTCTAGATTGCCATGTTCTTTGATTAGCTTAACAGCGGTAGCTGGGCCGACGCCCTTGACCGGTTCACAGTAGTCGCAACCAAGAAGGATACACAAGTCAACAAACTAAACATTAAAAACGTCTTTGGAAAATAAAAAGTAGAGTAAATACCTGCGTCATCGGCATATCAAGGCCAACTAGGGCCTTTGACAGTTCAACTTCCGAAATCGGCATCTTCCGTTGTTCGGAAAACGTTAAGTGTCTCAAAAGTACCGGCGACTCAAAACACAGTGTGTCCATATCCTCTGAAGCAGCAGCATAGACTTTTCCAGCTTTAGCTAAAACAGCGCATTGAGCCTCTGCCTCGCACGGTGCGTCGACGTAAGGAATGCCCATAAGTTTGAGTAACTTCTTTGCTTCCTCATTTTGCTCTCTGGTGACTCGTACAGTGCGTCGAGAAAACTTGTCGAGTTTTTCCATATCACCGGTCTCTTTTGCTTCCTCCATTTCTTTAATCGCCTCTTCACGTCTAACAAGACGCTTAGCAAGCTCTCCGTTCTTGAGTCTTGGTGGATGACCGTCAAAAACATAGACTGGCTTGATCCCATTATCAACGATTCGTAACGTTCGATAAAACATTCCCATTAAATGACTAAATTAAAGGTCAGTTATAAGCTGTCTGAATAACACTACGTAATGTACCTTGTAGTCTCGCCAGATTCGTTCATCAGCTGTTGGCCATCTTGCTGTCTGACTGCAATCAAAAACTGGTAAAGCGACATGGATCTGCTCGCGATTGTTAAAGCACATGCTACCAAAAAATCAAATCATGACATACGCATCCTGAATTTTAGTTAACAATTTCAGTTAAATTAAAGGGAAATTTTGCTTACAATGGCGACCTTGCGGCCAAAAAAGTTCTTAATTTCATTGTTCTTGATCGCACTCGGAGCGTGATCCGCAATGGTCTGATAAAGTCCTAACAAAGTTAGCATAGCTCGCCAAAACAGAAAAAAATCAAATTTATCCTACCTTTTATTCCCATGGCAGCTGTATTGTTATGTAGACAAGTAGTGCAGGGCTTCTAATATACTTGCAATGACTTCATTCATACGCGAGTCGTTGACGCGTTAAGAACGTGTCAAGCAAAGCCCTAAGCCCCACGTTGACCCTCCCAACGGAGAGCCTAACCCTTGATTAAATTTTTGCTATACAGATTTTTTCCAATCTTCCCAGTTGCACATTGAACAACAACAACACTGTCTGGTTTACAAAAAAAGAAAAGCCTTACCTGGGCAAAACTGGTGTTTAGGACAAGATGAATATTGCTAAACCGGTTGGCTCTAAGATCTCTGAGGTCGAGTTTGGTTACTTGACCATCCGCGACATCAAGAATCTGTCGGTCAAGCAAATCACCCATCCCCAAGTGTTCGACAGCATGGGACACCCGATTTCCGGAGGTCTTCATGATTTGGCTTTAGGAGCTTTTGACAAATCACCGTATGTTACAATGGACCAAATTCATATTTTGGAGATCACACGATTAATCAACAAATTCTAGATGTGCAACTTGCAGATTGGATTCTCGATTTTGTCCCGGTCATCTCGGACATATTGAGCTGCCAATTCCAGTGTATAATCCACTCTTTTTCAGTCAGATGTATATTTTGATCAGAAGTACGTGCTTGTACTGCTACTCTTTTCGGCTGAAGTCGTTGGAGGTCCACAGATACATCTGCAAATTACGTTTGCTTCAACGAAGTCTTATCACTGAGTGCGAGGAGTTAGACGACATCAGAATGGATCTTGAAGAAGTTGACGAGGATGATGCCGAGGCCGTCGAAGATAACAGTATGCACGGCAACTCTAAGAAGAAAGATTCTGCAAAGCAGCGCAAGCAAAGCGAAGCCAAGTTTCGACAGATGAGAGAAAAATTTGTCAGTGAAGCTCTGGCAAAAGCTGGCGAGTCAACCTACGTCCACAAGAGCGCCGCTGTTCTTGAAGAACGAAGAAGATTGATACATGAGTTTATGAAGCTGCTACTTGCTAGACCAAAGTGTGACAACTGTGGAATGTAAGTAGTCTACTACTGGATTGACAAGTCAAATGCGCTAATCTTAGGTTCTCGCCTGCCTTTCGCAAGGACGGAATTTCTAAGGTTTTTGAGACAGCTCTAAAGGACAAACAGCTTCAGAACAACAAAATCAAAGGTGGTTACAGACAAGATGCAGTCCTTGAGACCAACCCACACCGTAAACGTAAAGCTCCACCGCCACCGAAGGAGGTAGAGTCGGAGAGTGAATCATCCAGTTCCGAAGATGAAGTCGAGGCTCAGAAGCCATCAAAAATGACTGGCAGATATATTTTGTCTACTGAAGTTCGAACTCATCTTAAGAGACTTTTCCGTAAAGAAAAGGTCATTTTACAGCTAATCTTTCAGACTAAGGAGAAGGCTGATCCTGTGTCTGCCGATATGTTCTTTATTGAGTTTTTGGCAGTTCCGCCGACTAAATTTAGACCAGCTGGTAAGGTTGGTGGCGAGACTCACGAAGCTGTTCAGAACGAGTTGCTTTCAAGAATTCTGCAGTCGGCTCTGCAAATCAGAAACCACAACAACGAAATGAACGAGATCAAACAGTCGAAGGAGGTTGCAGTTAACACAAGTGTTAGAGCCAGACAAGTTCTCACGAGACTTATGAACGCATTTGTCACTATTCAGAACGATGTCAATGCGTTTATTGATAGTAATCAAGCGGCAGCAGCTGGTGGTTCTGCACGTGCTCCGCCTCCAGGTATTAAACAAATGCTTGAAAAGAAGGAAGGTCTGTTCAGAAAGCACATGATGGGAAAGCGTGTCAACTACGCTGCTAGATCCGTTATTTCACCAGATCCTAATATCGAAACTAACGAAATCGGTATCCCACCAGTGTTCGCTGTGAAGCTCACTTATCCTGAGCCTGTTACTGCTTTTAACTTTGAAGAATTGAGAAAGGCTGTTATTAATGGACCATCTGTTTGGCCTGGTGCTACGCACATTGAAAAGGAAGACGGTACTTTACTAGCTTTACACAACATGACTGCGGAGCAACGTACGGCTCTTGCCAATCAGCTCTTGACACCAACGCATGGCCAGTCAGTTGTCAACAAAAAGGTCTATCGTCATATTCGTAACCACGATGTGGTGCTTATGAATCGTCAGCCAACACTGCACAAAGCCTCCATTATGGGACACAAGGTGAAGGTTTTACCTGGGGAGAAAACACTTCGATTACATTACGCAAACACGAACGCCTACAATGCTGATTTCGATGGTGATGAAATGAACATGCATTTCCCTCAGAATGAGAATGCGCGTGCCGAAGCACTTATGCTTGCCAACACAGATTCTCAATACCTTGTGCCGACATCCGGAAAGCCACTTCGTGGCCTAGTGCAGGATCACGTCGTCACTGGTGTGTGGATGACAAACAAAGATACTATGTTCACTAAGGATCAGTACAACCAATTAGTTTACGGTACTCTTCGTCCAGAAGATGGTCATACATCTACTAACAGAATCCTTACTGTGCCACCTGCTATCATCAAACCGGTGCCTATGTGGACCGGTAAGCAAGTTATCACGACTGTATTACTGAACATCAAGCCTTTGGATAGACCTGGTCTCAACTTAACCTCCAAGGATAAGATTGACAGTAAGTATTGGGGTACGGGTGTTACTGATACTGAGGGAACTGTAATTTTCAAGAATGGTGAATTTCTCTGTGGTATTCTGGATAAGTCTCAGTTTGGTGCGTCAGAGTTTGGTCTGGTGCACTCTGTTCATGAAATCTATGGACCCACAGTTGCTGGTAAACTACTATCGATTTTGGGACGGTTATTCACAAAGTATGTGCAGTTCCGTGGATTTTCTTGCGGTATGGATGATCTGTGGCTCACTGCTAATGGTAATCAATGGCGTCGAGATATTCTGGCTGATGCTAAGAATGTTGGGTCAAAGGCTGCTGCTGAAGTCGTCAACATGCCTGAAGATACCAAGGACAACGATCCAGAGCTTAAGCGTCGTATGGAGGAAATTCTTCGTGATGGTGATAAACTGGCTGTACTTGATGCCATCACTCAGAAACATGTTAACGCCGTTACTTCTGAAGTTGTCGCTAAGTGTATTCCCGATGGTACTTTGAAAGCTTTCCCCAAGAACTCGTTCATGTCCATGGTCTTGTCTGGTGCGAAAGGTTCTAATGTCAATTTGTCGCAAATCATGTGTATGCTTGGTCAGCAAGCTTTGGAAGGTCGTCGTGTGCCCCTTATGGTCAGTGGAAAATCACTCCCATCATTCAAAGCTTTTGAGACTAGTGCAAAGTCTGGTGGTTACATTGCCAGTCGATTTTTTTCAGGAATCAAGCCCCAGGAGTTTTATTTCCATTGTATGGCTGGTCGTGAAGGTTTAATTGACACTGCTGTCAAGACATCTCGTTCTGGCTATCTTCAGAGATGCTTAATTAAACAGTTAGAAGGTGTGAAGACTGCCTATGACAACACAGTTCGTGACTCTGATGGCTCGTTGGTACAGTTCTTGTATGGTGGTGACGCTATCGAAGTCATTCAAGAATCGCATTTGATGAACTTTGATTTCTGTGTTCAAAATTTTCAGTCTTTGATTCAAAAACATCCTGCTAATGTGCTTAATGGCGTCATTGACGAGGCTACTGCTTCATCATATGCCCACAAGGTCAAGAAGAATTTGGCTAAGGAGGCCGGACTCCCACACTATCGCCGGTCGACCAAGTACGAACCCACAATTTCCAAATATTCGCCAAGTCGGTACTTGGGTAGTGTATCTGAAGTGTTTGAAAAGAAGCTTGATGACGTATGTTTTACTTGTTTTTGTGTTACTTATTTTGTTCATCGCTAACAATCTTTTTAGTACATTGATGCCAACAAACACACAATCTTTTCCAAAGACAAGGAAAGCGGCATGTCATCCCGTATCTTTAAAGCTCTTATGCGTTTGAAGTACATGCACTCAATTGTTCATCCTGGTGAGGCTGTGGGTATCATTGCTTCTCAATCTATTGGTGAACCTTCTACACAGATGACACTCAATACTTTCCATTTTGCTGGTCACGGTGCCGCTAACGTCACGCTTGGTATCCCACGTATGCGTGAAATTATTATGACCGCTAGTGCGAACATCAAGACTCCACAGATGAAGCTTCCAGTTCTGGAGGACGTTACAAATGACGAGGCAGATAACTTTGCCAAGAACATGAGTCGTGTTGTCATTTCCGAGTTGATTGACAATGTCACTGTTACTGAACGTACCGGTTTGACAGCGGACGAGGGAAGCATTGCTAGATCTTACACTATCAGATTGAACTTTTATCCTCGTGATGACTACAGAAGCGAGTACGACATTTCTCAGGAGGAACTTGAGAATTCAGTTACACTTGGATTCTTGACCAAGCTTACGCGTACCGTCTACAAGGAGCTTAATCGTATGAAGAAGCTTGCAGTTGCTGGAGCAGACTCGTTACCAGAAGTTGGAAAGGCATCTAAGGTCGGCAATGACGAAGTTTTAGATAAGCCTACTTCAACCCAAAGCAAATCTCGCAAAGATGATGAATCAGATGACGAGGATGATGACGAGGATGGCGATGCTACGAATGACAAGATCAAGTCTCGCACGAAAGAAGTGTCATCTTACGAAGGTCCTGACGAAGGTGAAGCCGAAGCTCTTAAGGAGATTGGTGATAATTATGAAGATGAAGACAGCGAAGACAAGATGGAGGTTGATGGAGATGAAGACGATGAGGACGAAACACCGCGGTCTGAACGAGCTCGCGTGCGACAACAAGAAGTCGTTAGTATGTATGCAAACGTGTCAAAGTTTAATTTTGACGATGAAAATGGTGAATGGTGTGAGTTTGAGCTACAGTACCCATCCAACACTCACAAATTGCTCATGATCAACATTGTGGAGTCTGTGTGCCGTCAAGTTGTGGTGCGTGAGATTCCTAAGATTGGTCGATGCATTCGTCAAGCACCGGTTGCTGGTTCGAATAAGCGATTCTTGGTCACTGAAGGTGTTAATTTTCAGGCCATGTGGGAGCAAGATGATTTCATCAACGTTAATAGTATCACCTCGAACAACATTGCTCAGGTGTTGTCAACTTATGGTGTCGAGGCAGCCAGAAACACAGTGGTGAATGAGATTGCAGGTGTGTTCGAGCCTTACGGTATCAAGGTCAATCCACGTCACTTGGAGCTTATTGCGGATATGATGACGCGGGATGGTGGCTACTTACCATTCAACCGTCATGGTGTTGAAACCAGTGCATCACCGCTGCTGAAGATGAGTTTCGAAACCACATTCAACTTCTTGAAGCAAGCAGTTCTTAATGGTGATGTCGATGATTTGACTTCACCTTCGGCGAGAATTGTTATCGGGCGGTTACCACAGGTTGGTACTGGCTCGTTCGATGTCATGGCGAAGCTCAAGTGATTGATTTTGTAAGCTGGGGCATTTTGGTTTTCTTTTTCTTTTTAAAAGTTGGTTGTATTTTTACTTTTTTTTTTTTTTGTCACGCATTAGTTTCTGTATTTTTTGCATAATAGATTCTCACAATATAACAAAAACTATAAGTTGCTGGAAGTTTTGTAGACATTGCGCGGATTTCAGCGATGCTCTTACTCTCGAAAACACGTCGGGGACCGGAACCCCCCCCCCCCCCCCGATTTCAATCTTAGGGGCAACTCCTGCTTCGGGTCAGGCACCAACTTTATGCTATCACAGTTAATCAACAACCTATCTTGAAAGGTCCAGCCATACTAGAATTGCGTGTAAATCAGACGTGTGTGTGATGCCACATGATTCTGCGCCCGAGCGACTACGGCGCGGTGTGATTGAGGGCAACCTTTATATTGTTCGCAGGATACTACGTCGATTTCCAGAGTTACTATGCAATACTGATTACTCGAACGGGTGGACTTCTTTGCATTATGCCGCGTTTCATGGCCATTTTGACTTATGTGTAATTGTTCAATCTTAGATTGGTTTGGGTATGGGTAGATGGGTGGCTAACGTTGGTTTTTAGGTCATGCTTACGTCGCTTGGTCATGATGCGACTGAAACCTCACTCGACACAAAGGGATATACACCTCTTCATCTTGCATCAATGAAAAACCGAGAACGCACGATTCATTTTCTTGCTCAGAAGTTTCCGAATACAATTGATCGATCGACCACGCGATCAAAAACTGTAGGGTTCACACCATTGATTTTGGCCAGTAGAGAAGGTCATGACGCGTCGGTTAATTTGTTACTTGATTTTGGTGCAGATATAAATCAACCAGATGTGGAAGGAAGTAGACCTATTCATTATGCTTCGGAATATGGACATCGAAAAGTCATGCGGACGCTTCTTGAGCGTGGGACGGATTACAAGACTGCGAATATTTTAGGATGGACACCGTTACAATATTCAATGAGTACGTCGACATTTAGTTATCTTAACACGATTATTGCTGAAATGGAAAAACGGAAACGAGCGGATGAAGAACAGAAATTGGTGTTGGTGAAGCAGGAAATCGAACGACAACCGGTTTCTCGGTCGTCTAATTAAAAATATAACTCAAGATTTGATTCTTCTTCGTTCGAGATCATCTGGTTTGAGAACGCAAGAGTTTGGCTTCACCCTTTCGCGGTCACCTTCGTCGGGATCAATACTTGAAGCAAATGGTTATACGCCTAGTAAAGAGGAATGGTCCAATAGACGGAGAAAGATATCAAATTGAGAACGAGTCAGACAAGTTCAAAGACGAAGGGCAATACGACAATGTGATATACGAGGAAATACCAGAGCAAGTCGAACCAGACACTGAAGCATCTACAAATGAGTTTGTGTCAGCAAATACAAGTGTGAAAGCACCAAGTAGTGCGGAACAGTCATAAATTTGAAGAATGGGCGATGGGTTAAAACTAGACGAGTCTTTATCATTGGAGTTTTTGGGGAGGGGCATTTACGGCGTTCAAAGTGTTATTATTATTATATTATTCCATTTATATTCTATGTCATTGCTCGATTAATTTGACAACGTACTCATAAGTACTAAATTGAACTGCGTTGACAATGAATGCCCGAATCATTGCAATCCGAAGACCTCTAAAAAACACCGGGATCCCACCTTGAGCGTATGATTTCTTTGCACAGTCCCATCCACTAGTATATAGTTTGTGATTACCGCGTTGTTGTGATTGTAATCTTGTTTTGATCACATCTAATGGGAAAACTGATGCCCATGCAACGCAACCGGCGAACCCACCAGCGCCAAGTTGATGCAAGATCTTTTGAACCTTTGTTTCATCGCCAGAAGTAAATTTCCAAGATTTAGCAACTCCATATGCCCAGAAACTAACAAATTAGCAAAGAAAAAAAAAAAAAAAAGAGCCTGAGAGATTCTTGTGTATAACTTACTATGCACCATATCCAAGTCCATCCCTAGAAGCAGTGACCAAGCCGGCTTTAAAAAACCCACGAATACCATGATGAGCCATTATCTCTTTTGTAATAGCCCAAGATGACTTTGCATGAATACCATGTGTAGACTGAGCACCAATTCTCACGTTTTCTGTTGGAGCAGCAATTGCAAATGTAGCCAATCCAGCTGCGGTACCAGCAATAAAAATCTTGCCAACATGAGGTATCGACGGCGTATGGTCATTTAACGATTGCAATGTCATCGAATATGATGCAAACAAAAGAGCTAAAAAAAAACAAAAAAAAAAAAAAGGGAATTGCTGGTTAATTGAATTGTTTCAGTCAAGTGAAATCTGGAGGAGGGCTATTATGAGTAACGTACCATTGAGTGCACCATAACTGAGCATCGGGGCAGCGACACCATGCAAGAGAGAAGTCAGTGATTTAGCTGAGGGTATGTTAAGACCAGTAGCAGGCTTAGCAGCTGCTGCTGCGCTGCCATGAACACTGTTCTGGAGCTGCACCTTGATGATATCAAATGGGTTGCCAATGGCTATTCCCACCACCCCAGACACATAGCCGGCCTGTTCAGCATTAGCACACCACCAAATAGAGCCAAACGCGGCTATAGAAAATATAAGTGGCTTACCACAAAGTCTGTAGTCGGTGCTGGCATCCAAGTCACCGGAAAGCGGACTTGCAATCAAAATGGTAAACGTCCGGATCGGATGAGTCCTGCTAATTTAGCTGCTGGCTAAGTTAACAATGGATAACTAATAGTTAATAATATTTAACTAATATAACTAACTAGTTAACGTCTCCACCGCTGTCAAACCGCAGGCGGGTTGCAGCCGGGTAATCTCACCTAGATTGTTCACGTGACCTTCTGCTGCGGCTGAGCTAATAGCCAAAACAGGGAGCCAGCCCTTACCCTATACATCCCGTCGCGTGCGGTTTTTCGGTTGAAGGCGCAAACTGTGGCCAGTTTGTCGCAGCGAGCGACTCACAAGAAGCAGCAGCAGCAACAACAAGGCTCCTCCAACGGCCTGTCGCTGTTCGCCTGGGTCTAATGTATGCAGTATATGTTAGTATATGCATTGGTTCGCTCGTTGGCACGGTTGCTGCGGTCTGTCGCGACAACGACCGTGGTTTTTTTGTTGTTGTTGACGCGCTACGCGAGCGATGATGATGATGATGATGGGCGATGGGGTCTCCCGAGCACTATAAAGCCTGGGGGCGCGCGCGCGCGCGCTCCTTGCCCGCTGCGCGTCCACCTCACGGCCTGCTGCTTCTGCTTCTCACCACGTCTGTATCCGCATCTCTGCTCCGTCCAGTCCGTCGATAGCGTTATTCAATTCAGACATGGCCCCCAAGAAAGCTTCCGCTGCTAGCGCTAAGAAGGCTGCTCCTGCCCCCGAGCACCCCGCCTACAAAGGTATGTTGTGATTGTTGTTGTGGTTGCTGCTGCCTGTCGTTGCTTCCGGCGATCGCCAGGGTCCCATAAACTTGTCAATGCGATTTTGTTGCGTTTCAGGCGTAAAGCTAACGTCCGGTGCTTTAGATATGATCAAAGAGGCCATTTTGACTGTGCGTTGCCCCCCATGTCCGGGTTTGTTTTGGTCTGGCCGCGGTTCGGACCTCTGCGAACAATAATGTTGGATCTATTTTGTTTATAGTGAACGCCGTGCTGACCTAGGGTTTTTATGGTACAGCTCAAGGAAAGGAATGGTTCTAGGTAGGAACTAAGTGTTTTTTGTTCTTTTTTTTTTTCTTTTTTTTTTTTTTTGTTTAATGGGCTCTGCTCGTGCGGGTTGGGTGCACGCATCACATGGTCGGGTGACCGGCGACACACACGGACGCATGGGCGGACTGAGCAACCAGTAAACGATGGTTATCGTTTTATATATGGACAACATAGCTCTCGAAATGTAATGCTAACTTTTTTTTTATTATAGTCGTCAGGCTCTGAAGAAGTATATCCAGAACAACTTCAAGATCAAGGCCGCCAACTTTGAGACCCAGTTCAATGCTGCGCTCAAGCGCGGTGTCACTTCTGGCGACTTTGTTCAGCCCAAGGGACCGTCTGGCACTGTCAAGCTCATGAAGAAGGAGAAGGCACCGGCTGAGAAGAAGCCCGCTGCCCCGACTGGACCCAAGAAGGCCGCAGTTAAGAAGGAGAAGCCCGCTGCCCCCAAGAAAGCTGTTGCTACCAAGGCTGCCCCTAAGAAGGCCGCGCCTAAGAAGGCTGCTGCTGCTAAGCCAGCCGCTAAGAAGGCTGCACCTAAGAAAGAAGCACCAAAGACCAAAAAGTCCGCACCAAAGACTGCTGCTAAGCCAAAGACTCCCAAGCCAAAGGCTGCCGGTGTGACAAAGAAGAAACCTACCAAGGCGACAAAGGCAAAGGCTAAATAAACAGTCGCGTCTTTGCTTTTCTTTTTTGAGGGGTTTCCATGGACATTTCCGTTCAACGTGTTTCGATAGTGTAATATGCTATGTACTTTTTACGTTAATTGTTTTGTTTATTTTTTTTTTTTTTTTGTCTTTTTGTTTTCTAGTTGTCGCTTGGGACTTGAGTTTGTATTTTAGTGTCGTGTTGTGGTTACGGTTCTCTCGTTTGATATCCTGGGAATGCGTGTGCGTATAATGTTTGCTATTTTTTTTGTGCTGGCCTTGCACGAGTAATTTTACAATGATCAAATATGCTCTTTCTTATATATTAATTGTTCGTTTCGGTCAATCGCAACTTGATAATCTTTCCAGCCTGATAATCACGTTCCGTGGCCCAGTGCGTTTAGGGCTTGGGGGCGGCTGTACCGCAACTTCACAGCTTAATCGAGTTCGGCTGGATTTTGGTAGACAATGAGCCCATCAGAGGCAGACATGCCAGTTAAGATATACCAACTCAGACTATATTTGTGATTTTGTGGGTTTTTCTTTTTGCAGAGCACCTTCACTGTTCATTTGGGAAGGGTTGTGTGCCATTACTTGCAGACTCAAAAACCTTCCTCGAATCGATTCTGCCGACATTGGGCAGCGCCTGCCAGCAACAAACTGCATTCAAACCCCTCGACTCGACCAAGGCTATAATTTTGTGCATTTTGTGTTCTTTTTTGGTCTAATTTTAGCGAGGCAAACATAGTGTTTGAACTTACTTTTGTGATGAGTCCTGCGCTGGTGGACCAGCTCTTGTCATTGTCGAGGCCCAGGCCTGAGGATGCAGCTTCGATTGCGTCGACGACTAGCAACAAAAATGAGAAAACTGAGACTATAGTTACTCCCACAGAAGATAAGGTGAACAATATGTTACGTCAGAGCTCGCAGATGACGATGAGGACAACCAAGATGGCGACTGCTTCGTTGCAGTTTGTCGGATCGGCTTCATGGAATGGGTCGACGGACGACGTCAGCGTTGGTGCGAATTCGGTCAGTACCACAACAAGTGTTGCCACCATTGGTCACAAACAAGATGAAAACCAGACATTTGAAGAAGCTCTCGAGTCACTATCTTCGTCAGAATTACAGTTTAATGATGCTGATGGATATTTCGGCCCAAAGTTTCTCTCGTCACAGTCTAAATCGACCACAGTCTACGATGATGCATTAGATTTTCCATCGCCAATGACCACTCCAATCTCAAAGGTTGAGCCTTCTAGTGAACCAACGAAAGTATGCACGGATGGACAGTTTGAGCAATCGGCATCCAGCACTTCGTCTACTACCGACGCAACTGGATTGAGCAGTAATATTACACCCACCACATCCGTAACAACAACATCTTCCACGGCTTCTGGTGTAGTAGGTGCTGCTGCTGCTGCTGTAAGGGTTACTCCAGTAGCGGGAGTACTACAATCTTCTGTCAAATCTGGGGACAGGGCATCCACCAGGTCACGCACGCGAATGTCAATCGATACAGACGTTGCGTCAATAAGCAGCACAAGCAAACGTCCTACGATGTATCCTACAAATCACATTGTGTCAACTCCAAAGCTTATCACCAGATCGTTCTCGACAACTCACGTATCTGGTTCTAGGACTAGCTTGGGTACTACAAGTCTACGATCTGGAAGCATAATAAGCCAGAATGACGATAGTGATGACTACAGAGATAAGCATTTACATGGCGCTCCTCAACCACGGACACTTGTATTGATAAGTGGGCATCAGAATTTGTCTTCTAGTGGTGCGACATCTAGTGCTCTAAAGCCCCATGCTGGCATGCAACGACAAAGAACAATTCCTGCAATTAATAGAGTTGATGCTGATGGTATTCAAGTTGCGGATGATTCCGAAGAGGAAGCCATTCGTATGCAGGATGAAATTAAGGCAAAACGAGAACTCAAAAAACGTCGAAGAGAAGCTAATGAAGATGATGACCTGGTGACGGTTGGGACAGCAGTTAGCGAGGGTCATGTAAATTATATCCTTGCGTATAACATGCTTACAGGAATTCGTGTGGCAGTATCTAGGACAACAGCAAAACTTGACCGAGAGTTAACTGATAATGATTTTACTGTAAAGCATAAGTTAGCATTCGATATCTCTGGTAATGAGCTTACGCCGTCAGCAAAATATGACTTTAAATTTAAAGACTATGCGCCTTGGGTTTTCAGACATTTGCGACAGTTGTTCAAGCTTGATCCAGCAGATTATCTTATTTCATTGACATCGAAGTATATTGTGTCAGAGTTGGGTTCTCCTGGCAAAAGCGGTAGTTTTTTTTATTTCTCTAGGGACTACAGGTTTATTATCAAAACTATTCATCATTCAGAGCATAGGTTTTTACTGAAGATTCTCAAGGATTATTATAACCACGTCAAGGAAAATCCTAACACTTTGATTTCGCAATTTTACGGTCTTCATCGAGTCAAGTTACCATATGGCCGGAAAATTCATTTTATCATCATGAACAATTTGTTTCCTCCCCATCGTGACATTCATCAGACTTTCGACCTCAAGGGATCAACTATCAAGCGTGATTATGATGAGAAAAAGTTGGAAACAAATAAGCATGCTACCATGAAGGATCTTAACTGGATTCGACGTAACCGGCATATACATCTAGGACCACAGAAGAAAGAAGCATTTTTGAAACAACTTGAGATTGATGTCAAACTTTTGCAAAAATTATTTATCATGGATTATTCTCTTCTAATTGGTGTTCACGACGTTGGAAAGGGAAATACGGAAAACATTCGAGATAGTACGTTAACTATGTTTACACCCGATACCGAGCTTTTGGAACGCAAGCCTTCAGTCAGAATGGGAGACCGACGTGCCAGTCTTCGACGCGCATTTTCTACTCAAAGTCCTGCTTCATTGGACCAAGTGATAGATTCTTTTAAGCCGGATGACTTTTCTAATCGGAAACAGTTTTTATTTTACACTGATGATGGAGGGTTCCGTGCGACCGACAGTAACGATGCGCCACTTGATGAGATTTACTATTTGGGTGTGATTGATTGTTTGACGAATGTAAGTTACTTGGGTTGAACATGGTTTATAAGTTTATTGCTAACCTTTTGTTTTAAGTATTCAATTGTTAAAAAGCTTGAGACGTTCTGGAAAGGCTTATCGAATAATCGGGAAAAGCTTTCATCGATTCCTCCGGTAGAATACGGTGATCGGTTTTTAAAATTCATTTCATCCAATGTACAATCTACTCCTGTTGTCGAGACCATCACTTCAACTGAAAAGGCAAAATCAACAGCTGGACCAAGCGGAATACCGAATCACACTGTCTCAGCCACTGAAAAAGATCGGCTGATTGAAGAAAATGAAGAGACTGCATATCTTGCTGATACGTCATTAACAACAAATAATCTTGCTGAGGACACCACCAAAGTTGAACTTTGACTCCGATAGTTATTGTAACTGAGTTCAACAAATTGAAGGTTTTGAAATTTTCTCTTCTTTTTTTTTTTTTTTTTTTTTTGCATTGACTTCTGTGCATGTATTTTTTTTTGTATGGTAAATTTGCATGCATTGTTAGGCTGGTTTGTATTATTACGGTTCGAGTTAGATAGTTTATATTTGCTATTTTTTTTTATCAATTGAGTAAATTACCAAATATGTTACATTATCAATCTTAATTAAAAATTACCCCCAGAAAAATGTCATTCCCTCATTCGACGTTGTCCTTCCAATTCCGTATAAAATTTTCTTATTCATTAGTCGACTCAGAATACATTGGTGGAGGAGTCACTGTTCGTAAATTAGAGCTTGTACTATTGATAGTAGGTACCTGAGATTCCTGTCGCAATCTAGCTGCATTCTGTCTCGCAAAAGCCTTGATTTCAGCATTAGTATACGATCGCGTAGCAGGACCATGTGATAGTAATGTCATAGACGATGAAGTAGTCATTTCAGGTGACAGTTGAATCGACGACTTGTTATGATCACATGTGAGATCATTCGACTCGGTCCTAATCCTATGCATTTCAGCGTTTTGTAAAACCATTTCAGTATTATTACGTTCCCTCGATTGAGATTCTTTCATAATAAACAAGTCTTCGTTCATATATCGATGGCCGGTTATATTCATGACCACCATTAGATACAGAATTGGCAAGTATCCCCAAACCACGACCGCGACAACAGACGAATCTGGATTGAATGGTGATAAATTTGTATGAAAAGATGCAGTAATATTGTAAACCATAAACACCAAAAGTCCAAGATAAATCAGTGGGATCTTGAGTTGGATTGTTTTCGGATGGTAGTAGTGAAACGTGATCCAGATCTGGACCGCGATGATGATGAATGCGATCACGCCAAAGAATTCACCAACTTTCCATCGAGTATCGACCACAAAGTCGCTATTTATTTTAATCAAATTTGTCCAGTTCCGTAATACAGTAAGCAAAAAAAGTAAAAAACCAAATCCGTAGAATACAATTGGCATAAGTAAATGAACCTGAGATCGTCTATCGCCATTGTGGAATCGAAATGGGTCGGCTTCAAATATTCGTCGCTCTTCAAATGATCCCCAGTGTCGAGTAGCTTCCCAATTTACGGCAAAGTAGACTGGTAAAATTGCTGTAAAAACCGCGCCATAACTGGTCAATGAAGTTCCCTGGATATAGTCGCGATCAATATCTATCGATAAGAAACCGGCGGCGGTAGACAATCCATGTATCAAAATCAACCAATACCATTGCCACCGACGACCAAAAATTCTAAATCTCTTATATTCAACCGGGCTATGTCGTGCGCCATGCTTGCGTAGGTTAAACAAGGTATATGGTAAAATCAACAACGACAATACAGCGAGCGCAATCCCGGTGCCGCCTCGAGCTCCAATCCCGTAGTATGGGTAGTCACACGACGTCCCGTTTACAGTCCCATCCATAAACATGTCTGGAAAAAAATCCCCAAATGTGAGATAGCAATTTGTAACGTTTGAAATTGTGCCGTTGGGGTAAATCGTATAGTTGTAAAAATCCATCACGGTTGAGTTGACATCGTAATTGATCGGAGCCGGTACGACCGGTCTGGTCATTTTGTAACAATGAATTAATAATTGATCTGCAGATATTTCAAATATTCTGACTGCGTGAGCCTGATCTGGGGGAGTTTTTTATTCAATCACAATATATTCTTCAAGACTGTGGGTCCAACAAAAACCTATTTTGATCTCGAGCATGAATGAATGGGACTATCCCGATAGCTGGGACCAGGAAGAGATGAGCGCGCCCCTCGCGGCTCATATAACTAAGCAAGTTTCTTCAAACCGAGTTCGAATCCTACAACAATAATAGTCTTGCTGCAACACATTCCATAATCCGTATTTGGCTTTTACAGCATTTCTCTTCAAACGACTATCATCGATTCTTGAAACTATAACTATATTCGGAGATTACAAGGAAGAATTGTGAGAAAACAAACAAAGTCAGACCAATTCAAAACACGAAATACCACCAAAAAAAAGAAAAAAAAAAAAAAAGAAAACAAATCTTAAAGTCCCACAAAAAACATGACAGCAAAGACATATCTTCCCGATAATACAAATAATCCTAACAAGTAGCAAAACAAAAACGAAATGCGTACGCCATAATACACCAAAGTCAACGAACCCCTTGAAGATATGTCCGGGGAGACTAAACGATAGCAAAGCAAAAAAAAAAAAGCCCCATTAAATGAATATACTATATCTGTAAGTTACGCGCAGGGTATCCGGTACGCGATAGTTAGTCTTATTTGGCTGTAATGTCGAATTTGGTGCAACGATAACTATGCAAAGTTTACCGCTTACGGGTGAAATACGGCGACGTGTTCATCAACGCGACGCTGGTGTCTAATACCCATTCTCCAACATCTAAATACCTGTCAACCACATTTTTGAAATCCTTCGATTCAATCGAGTCAGTCTTGAGCCTATTTGTCACCTGTCAGACGATCTTTTCGACCTATCCACCATCTCTCTCTCCAACCACAACCAGCACTCGGAGAATAAGCAACTTACATTAAACCAGTAGAACGCTTCACACCAGCAAGCAGTGCCGATACTAAAACGAGATCAAACGATACGTGAACAAGTCGTCCGAGAACCTATTGGAGTTATTAGTCGCGGGGATCAAAGCCAGCGAGCCAGCCAGCCAGCACAACAGCTGCGCTAAAAACAACTTGCACCTGCATACCATCTTGTATATGTTAAAGTCCTATATATTAAACAAAGAGCGTTTTCAAAAGCCTGATGTGACGGTTGTTGCCAGAGTATCTGCAATAGCCACTGAAGCCCATCATTGCAAACGGACAACATCTTCACCCAGTTCGCAGCGCGCAGAGGGTTAGGTTAAACATCACCAGAACCCGTCGACGAGCACACAGTGTTTGTTTCGACGAAACTGAAGTCGAGACCCAGTAGTTGCGTCACAGAAATCGCCACTGATCAGCAAGCTTTGGACTCGGAAGATCGAATTCAATTAACACAATGCGGTTTAGCAAGGTGCTGCTAGTTGCTGCCAGCATGCTGGTTCCCTCTGCAGCGGCGTGGACGCTCACAGACGGTGTTGCTACAGTCAATGACCGATCAGGGGTGCTGGAGACTTTGTCGTAAGTGACATATTCAACGATGCATATTGGATCTAATTTGTCGAAACACGTACTAAGAACTGCAGATTCACTCAGAATGCTCAAATTGCGTCGCCATTGACAGTGTTCCCGGGGTCTACAATCCGGATAAAGTTCGCGACCAAAAACGACGGATCTGACGAAACCGCAACAAACCGCCCACACCAGGCATATGCTATTCTCAAAGACGCCGAGACTGGGCTCGAGACTTCATTTGTGGCCGATGTTCGTGACAGTGGTCGTGGCAAGATTGATATTGTAAGTTCGATAAAAAGGGGGGGTAATCGTGGTCGTCGGTCTGTGGCTAACAACCTCTGGCTTTAGGAATTCAAAGCTATCCCGACTGCTCTATTATTGCCTGGCAAGGCCCTTGACTTGGATGTAGTCTTGGCTTCTTTTGGAGAGGGCTCACCACTACGGCTTACAGTGGGCAAGATTGTCGCTCAGGTAGGCTCATCAGCGTCGGCTAAGCCGCTCAGATACGGTCCCCGTCCAGAGATTATCCATCAATTCAAGCCAGAACCGACGTTTATATCTAAATCGATTGCTTTATTTTTTTGCCAACTTGTTGTTGGAGCAGGTATTGTCGCATTGGGATTCTGGGTATACATTGGTGTGAAGCCATGCAGTCTTCCTACCGCACTAGCAGCGTCGCCATTAGGCTATCTTGGATTCTTTGGGTCCATCATCGCTATCGAAGTTTGCTTTGCCAATTACTATGCAGGGTCAACGATTTTCAAACTTATTTCCCAGGTCGGCATTATTGCGCCAATCGGCTTCTTTGCTGGAACTAGAGCTCTAAGAGAGCTTGGACAACGCCGATTGAAGGAGGAGTGAGGGATATAAAAGCCAGGACGTTTACACTGTATTATAGAATCTAGAGCACTTGCAGCTGCAGAAAAATGGATAAAATCATCATCATTATTATTATTATTATTATTTTGTTTTCTATACTACCTATTACTGTAGCTTGGATAGATTGAGGCTATCGTTTTGCACAAATTCCAATTATAAAGCATTCTAACACGGGTTTCAATTACTAAAGCCCAAAATCAAATCATCACAACAGAATGAATGGGCTTTTTTTTACCTTTCCAAAAATAAAGTGAAAATCAAAAAAACCAAACAGGAAATCTCTCAACACTCGCCATTTATCTTACAATTCATCGCGAATGAGCTTTGCAGACGCGGACGCAGCTGCTGCAACGACAGATTCGGTAGGCTTACCATAGAAAAGATTTTCAATCACAATATCAAATCGTGCTCCAGCAGCATAAGCAATTCCACCCATCAATAAAGTCACAAGTATCATGGTACCACCAAAAAATGCAAAGATAAGAGCAACCTCTTTAGGATCAGCCTTTTCTGCTGCCTTTTCCAACTCAGACTTTTCTTCTTGTTTCTGCTGCAGTTGAGTAGGGAACAACTTCTCAATAAACTGATCTGCTTTTCCGCAAGCAATGCTAATGCGCATGTAGTTGGGATCGTTCGGTGTGTTTCTAGCGGCAATTTTGTGAATGTATTCCTGGAAAATGTCACATACGGATCGCACATTCGTAGCTCTCATCATTAAAGAACATGAAAGACCCTTTCTTAGCTTGACATGTCCAGTGAGAACTTTTTTGTTGTGGAACACAAGCTCAAGTGTAGCAATAGCCATGACTTGAGGGATCGCACAGAAGTTGAACACAGACTGCTCTCTTATACCAGCTAAGTAGTAAATAAGATCTGAAACATGTTCAATTGCATTACAAACAAGATCAGACAGACAATACAATCCAGCTTGCTCATTTTCTGGCTTAACAAACTCATCCAAAGATTCTGCATACTTTCCCCAGATCTCTTTGGGCCAAAACGTTCTACCGTCCAACAAATCTTCATGATAGTCTCTGATAATATTTGTTTTTTGCAAAAACAAACCCATCGACTCGTGAAGCTGTGGCATTTCCAAAAGCTTGGGGTTGGCAGCTTCACCTGCCACTGACAACCGAGTAAGACCCTCACCAACAATACCCGCCACATAATGACAGTACAAGTCGTAGTCCTTGATAGTTCTGACGCCCATCTTAATAAAATCTTCGTCCTCACAGTACATAGCCATGCCTTCACCCATGGTCTTGGTAATATCGGCAATAATCTCCTGATAGATAGGCTTTAGAAGATGGTACTCAATTAAGATCTTGTCGAACTCCTCTAGCACAATTTTGTCTTTCTCCTTACCTAAACAAATAAGTAAACGGTTGGGGGGTTCCATTATTATACTAATGCTACTTACTGTCATGGAAAGTCCAGTCCTTTTCTTGCAATTTTGTGTAAAATACCCGCAACAACGGCAGCTTAACCGAGTTGGGAATTGTCATGTCATCTTCAATGGTATCAAGAGCCCGTAAAACCAAGTAAAACACCATAATCTAGACAATCATTAGCATTGATTGGTGCAATTAAACCTAAGAAATCATTATGCTTGGTTTCCCTGAGGCGTAAAACCTACCGCTTCTCTCAGCTCAGGAGAGAGCTCCTCGATAACTGCGGCGAAACTGCGAGAGGTGTGCTTGAGCAACACGTAGCATCGCCTAAGATTATCGGATTCTTTCTCTGGTTCTCTTGGAAATGTAGGTTCGTGCCAAACTTTCCTATACCAAGTTAGTAAACAGGTTTGGTGTCATCATGAAAGTTGACGGTGTCACAATCACCGGGGAATGACTACCATTGGATGACCGCCCGAAGCTCGTCTGGGTGCCTGATAAGCTCCAAGTACTTCGACATAATGGAGAAAAAAACTGGTAGCGTTCAATTGACTACACGCTCCGGCAGACTGTAGTTTCTGGGAGGCAGTCGAGAAGATGGGAATTTGGAAGTTATCAAGGCCAGCCCCGTTCGTTGTTGCACCTTTACTCGTTGCGCGCTCTCGAAGACCGGACGGGGGCCTTTTTTGGGATGTCGTCTAACCGCAGCAGAACTATAGCAGCAAGCGATGGACCATCAACAGCACTGTGGCAGCTGTGGAGATAAGCCACCAGTTGCATATGATAGCTAAAGAACAGCGTTACATATAAAATGTATCTAAAAACTTGCAAGATAGCTTTTACCTTTTGGTAGTGGATGCAAGAGTTGAATAGTTTTGGCAAAGGACCCTTGACTACTGCTTACAGCGGCGCTCGAAACTCCATAGCTAGAGCCGAGCATCTAAAAGCAAAAACAACTACTGAAATATGAGTGTAAATTTTATTGTAAAAATCACATTATGACTGATCTCTAACTCCCGCCATGTAGTATATCAAATCGGGCACATTGCTCGATTGCGTTACATACAAGGTCAAATAAACAGTATAGGCCAGCTTGTAGGTTCTCTGGTTTGGTGAAATCCACCAATGGCTTTACGTATTTGGCCCAGATCTCTTTAGGCCAAAACGTTCGACCATCTAACAAATCTTTATGAAAGTTTCGAATGATGTTCGTCTTTTGAAAAAAAAAAAAAAAAAAAAAAAAAAAAAAAAAAAAAAAAAAAAAAAAAAAA
>JAJLTW010000064.1:0-68779 GCA_030564125.1 Myxozyma lipomycoides
ATAAGCCTAATCCAAATTTAGAACTTTAGCCGATACACTAGTCCCACTTAGGAAATGTAGCCGATATTAACGATATCGGCGATATCGGCAAAATTTACCGATTTTAACGATATCGTATCGTTAAATTCAAAGGCCTGCCGATAATTATCGGATATCGTATCGGCTAAAAAAAAAGACGCCGATATCGTATCGGAACCGATATCGTATCGGATTATCGGCATTATCGGATTATCGTGAAGAGCTCTAGTTGAATAGTGAGTGAAATTAAATCGGGATTCACTTTGGTGGAGCTCTATGCGATTACCACCCCTGTAACTCTATAGTTATCACGACTTTATACCCAAAGCGGGACCACGGAGTCCTCTATAGAAAAAAAGTACGAACTGAAGAATTTAAGAGTCGTTTTCTGGCCTTGTCAATGTTCTACAATATATCCAGACCCTCACTAATTCAACTGATCCATTCTCTTCAATAACCCAGACTTCAAACTTAACTGTACGATCCAACTCGTAACTACCTTGCAAGCAAATGCATATTATCAATTATTTCTTCATATGTATATACTATTAAAGCAAGACGCAAACAAGACATACTTTGTCCAAACAATCCAAACTAAATTAAAAAAAAAGGGAAAAACAAATTTATACGAAAAAAAAAGCGCTGACCGTTAATAAAGTGATTAAGCAAGGTAATATGCAAAACATACCATAATCAAACAACTTCATTACAACTCGAAGTCATAATCTAACCCAAACTTTTTGAACCTATCATTAGGTTAAAGACCAAACATAAAAAAAGCCTAGGAATGGTGACGACTTACTGCTATAACTGGGCAACAGCAACAGCAACAGCTTGAAACTCATTATGGCTGATCGAGACCGTGACGTTCTTGATGCCCTTTTCATCGGTCTTCGTCTTTGCAGCTCCTGAGAACACAACCTGTGGCTTGCCAGCAGCACGCACGATTTCAATTTCTTTCAAAGGTGCACCAGCGCCCGCGGATTCAATACCGAGTGACTTGAAAACTGCTTCCTTCGCACACCAAGTTCCAGTGAATGAGGCTTGTGGGTCTGGTGCAGATGTACAGTACGCAATTTCTGATGGTGTGAAGTTACGCTCCAAAAATGTTTCGTTCGAGACGGGAACAGCAGATAAAGCCTCAACGTCGACACCAACCGAAGTGTTATCGCCAGCGTTGGTAATTCCGGCGATGACAGCTTCAGTGTCACGAGCAGCTGCCGACTTGGGCTTCTTGCTGTATGCGTACGATCCGGACTTCGCATCTGACTCGGTGCGGAGTGTAGGGTCCAAGTACACTGTAGCTTCTTGGTCCTTATCATATGGTGGGTCATGCTTGGCAATGAACATGGTGTTGGTCGCCATAGCGTTGTGGATGTATCTGTAGGCCTTTTTGTGACGGGCCTCGACCTTAGCGCGGTAAGTATTGTAGGTCTGCTGGTCAAGAGTAGCGAAAAGGTAGTCTGAGTGAATAACAATTGCCTGAGCACCCTTCTGACCGAAACCGAAAGATGTAACTGAAATAGCTTTAATACCATCGGTCTGAATTGACCTTGATGGGTAAAGAATAAAATCAAACTGCTCCAAAACCTTATCAACGTTATCAGCGTTACGGTTACCAGGAATTAAACCAGTGTTGAGGATTTGCAAAGCGCCGTTCAACATCCACTATTTATTAGTACTATTCAGCAAATTTTAGAATAAGTTGGTACTTACAGCACCAGCAGCACCCTTGGGATGACCAGTCAAGTATTTCTGGAACACACCAATCAATGGGTTACCCTTTGAGCGTTCAAGATGCGACATCATGTTGGCCAAGGTCATAGACTCGTTCTTGTCGTTGGCAACAGTAGAAGTACCGTGGAAAGAGGCAACGCCCAAATCATCGACAGTCAAATTCCAGACAGCCAAAGCACCGCGAAGAGGCGAAATAGATGCATCAGTCCTGTAAAAATCGTTACCATACTGTGCCAATGCAGACTTCTCTTGAGTAGCAGCCTCAGCCTCAATGTGAGCAAGGCGCTCAGCAACATAAGCTTTCTCGTCGAAATCGGTACCCTGGTATTGCTGAGTAGCAGCCTTGACTTCTTCCTCAAGATACAGCAATTCGGCTTCAGTCCAGTTACGGATCTGTCTTCTGCGCAAGTCAAGTTGGCGACGACGGTACTTGATGTCCATCAATGGTGACGGGAACTTGTTGGCGTGTGATTCACGAGCAGTGGTCAAAATACCCTTTCCAGGTGCAGGAACAGATCTTCCGATCTTGTCAGATGCAGTTGCAGTCATACCGAGAACACCATAGATGGGGACACCCATTTCAAGAGCAAGCTTGGCAGTCATAATGACCTGGATACCAGCACCGTGTGACTCCATGAAACCGTTTCTGGTGGTGGTGGTAGGGCGTGACATCTCAGCGGGAGTGCGACCATGAGCAAACTCAGTCTCAGAGTTAGATGTGGCTTGCATATTACCAAACTCGTAAGAACCTTCTTCTTGGAAATCATCGTACCCACCGACCATGCAAATCTTAGCCTTGCCTGACAAAATAGTCTCATAACCAATATCAACAGATTCAATAGCCGTAGCACAAGCACCGACAGGAGTCTTGATTGGCCCAGAAGAAGAAAGCAACAACATGTTAACCCAAGCAGACATAGTGTTGACGAAGGACTCTTGCAAAACATCCTTTTGGACTGGCTTGTCGAGAAATCTATCCTTGTACATGCCACGTAAAGCAGACATACCACCAACACCAGAACCAGTACAGTTGCCGAGCTCGGAGACGTGCACGTACTTGTAGAACTCGTAAGGATCGGTAATACCAGCAGCAAGCAATGCTTCAACGGTAGATACCAAGACGTAGAGCGTGATGGGATCAACCTGGCTGATAGTATCATCAGGAATACCATAACGACGAGCGTCCCAACCAGTAGGGATCTGACCTGCAACAAGACGATCAAACTTAAGTGCCTTTGGAATCATCAAAGTAGCACCCTTCAGCAAACGAACACTCCACTGGTCAGATTCGGGAATCTCAAAAGCATCGACCTTTTCACCTTGCTGGCGCTTGAATTCAGCAGCAGTCTCCTTAGAGGCCTCGAATGGTTCCAAGTCGTGCTCAATCTGAATCTCTTGAAGAACCATCTTCTTCTTAGGATCGTAGCCATCAAACAATTCAGGCTCAATCAAACGGATACCAGAGTGTGACAAAATGTGCTTCTCGTACTTGGCCTTGACGTCAAAGTCGTCGACAGGCTCGTTACTCTTGGTGTCTACCCAGCCAGAGTACATCTTGCCCTTAAGCAAACCATGATGATGCTTAATAAGACCCATAATCCAAGCCATCTCAATGCAACCTTCAAGCGAAAACTGACCATAAGCTTCCATCTCCCAACGAGTTCGTGCGTTACCCCAGGGACCGACTTCAGCAAAACCACTGATAACAACAACCTTCTCGAGGTCGACCATTCCTTGAAGGTCCTTGGCAAGAGGAGCAAACTCTTCAAATGGCTTAAGCTCAGGGAATTCAAACTTAATATTGGCACGAGGCTGAACAACAACAGACTTGTGCAAACGTTCAGCTTCAGCACCGTTGACAATCTTGTATTCAATTGCGTTCTCGGCAGAGACAGCACGACGAATCTCTGAAGTCTGAAGAAGTTCCGATCTGATTGAGGACGAAACATCCTTAAGGTCAGGGATATACTGCATACCACCATTCAAATCAGCGAATACCGGCTCCATCTGGCAAAGGTTGGAGATAGCAGGAGACATGAGACCAAGAATGTTGAAAGCCATTTCTTGTTGAGAGAAAGTGCGAACGCCAAGAGCTTCGAGACGCTCCGCAATAATGTTATTCTGGTTCATAAGACCCGTACCGCGGGTCCAACCAATAACGGCACCACAAACGGTGAGGTAAGACGACCAAGACTCAGAAAACCAACGGTTAAACAGAGTTTCGAGAGCAAGCTTAGACTCAGAATAAAGACCATCGGAACCGAATGTACCATGGTTAGGCGACATGGGCAAAATAACCTGGGCAGGGCGAGTCTCGTAGCCATGGGCCTCCTTCTGAAGCTTGACATTACCAAGAATGCGCAACAAGTTGGTAAGCATGATTCTGTGAGCCAGTTCAGATTTAGAATCAATGTTGTCAATCTCACGGCCATTCTCAGGGATGGCAGCGAATGGAATAATGTAATCCAAATCCCAGCCAAGACCGTTCTTACCAGTGTCGTAGATGTAGTTGATGAGAGTATCAACGTCTTGCTTTGAACCTTGATTAAATGGGACCACGATCAAAGTGGAATCAGAAGCACCATACTTGGCGTAGATAGACTGATAGTACTCAGTAACTTCCTTGGAATAACGAGACGTAGTAACAACAACCTTAGCACCACCAGACAAAAGACCTTCCAAAACCGAAGCACCAATTGAACCAGCACCAACACCTGTCATGAGAGCGTACTTGCCCTTGAAAGTCAAACCGGACTTGGAAGCAACGTCAAGGGATTCCAAATAAATACCGGTCAGAGGCTTGGAATACTCCCAGCCATGGAGTTCCTTCTTCTTGAGATGCAAAAACGGAATAGTCTCGGTGAATTTCTTGACTTTCTTCTTGATACCACGTGGAGATGTAGAACCTGGTGAAGACTGGACAGATTCCATAGCTAACGAACGCATAACATCCTCATACAATGATTTGACTTGCAGCTTTGAAGATTTGGACACCTTGTGCTGTTGACGAATGATTTTGTAGATACGAGCCAAGTCGGCATGAAGCTTGGTGCGCGACCGGTTCTCTGTGATTTTACCACCAGCAGCCATTTCTTTGACGTATGCTTCAAGCTTGCGAACAGATGCACGAGGAACTTCTTCGTAGGTGATGTTTCCCTTGGCATCAATAACGGTCTGAGGAGCAGTGGGATAGCCAACATCTTTGTAAACTGGATCAACATCAAGAGCATCACGACAGTTGTCAATAAGTTGCTGACCAAGCTCCTTCGCGAGCTTGTAGGTTCCACCACGGTCAGTAGGGCAGTGGTCGATGTGGTACTGCATGAATTCCAACAACGTTGGGTTGGATCTGTTCATGAGCAAGATGCAACGCGAAACAATTTCACGGTCGACTACTGACAAACGGCCAAAGATAATATCGTAAAACATTGACAAAGCATCCTGACGAGCCCAGTTCCATGACGAATCGTAGACACGAGCCTTAAGTGGGGAGAAAGCAGGAGCAATACCAGAAGCGTAGAAATCACCGTGCTCAGCAAGCCAGAGATCAAGTTCTTCACGAAGAGCAGCAGATTGTTCCTGCTCAGACACCAAAAGCTTGTCGCCAGCACGCAAATCAACTTTGAGGTAGCGGGCAAACAACTCGAGTTGTTGCTTGACAAGTGTAGTCTGATCGCGAGTGAGTTCTTCAAAGGCAGCTGAATCGATTGCAATGCCACCATTGCCACCACCGGTAGCAGGACCTGCAGCAGCAGCGGCAAGAGAAATGCCTGCCGCAGCAGCATATTTGTTTGTAACTTCGTCCAAATAAGCCTTAGCATCACCTTCGGAAGCGAGACGAGCAGGAGGTTCAACAGTGAGAGCAAGCAAAAGAACACCGTCCTGGCGACCCTGGGCAAGGCCCCATCTGTCTTGAAGGTATTTACGAACAGAAGTCAGGTTGAATCCACCAGGCATCTTAGCCGAGACCAATTTACCAATAAGAGACGTAGAATGTTTACCCAATTGGCCATTGAAACCGGTAGCTTGAATCGAAGCGCCGAGTTCGTCCAATGGGATTTCTTCTGCCTTTTCAGGAGCAGAACCAAATTCCTTACCCAAATCACCAAGAATTTCATTCTGAAGAGTAGATTTACCGCCAACAAGATCTTTAATGGCCTTTGACAGAGGAATCTGGTCGTATGGCTTCTTAAGTTTCTGAGCGACGACCGTGCGTAAAATCTCGACCGCCTTGACAGGCTCGTCAGGAACTGCAGCAACAGGACCTCCAGCAGGAGCAGGAGTAGGTGTTGCAGGAGCGGTAGCGGGTGCCGAAGTAGCAGGTGCAGCAGTGGTAGTTTCCGCAGCAGCAGGTGCTGGCGCTGCAGGCGCCTCTTCAACCGGATCAGGAGTATAGTAGATCTCCTTCGCGTCCTTGGAATAACACAAGACCTGTCTCTGCAGTGACAACGCAGCATCATAGGCCTCATACTTTGCTTTGAGAGTTCTGGTAGCCATTCCGGCCAATGTGGGACTGGGACCGATCTCAACGACCCTCTCGGCCTTAAAGTCCTGGAAAATCACATCCTGGGTCTCGATCCAGCGCACAGGCGAGGCAAACTGGTACGCCAGCAGCTCAATAAGCAAGATGTGAGCTAGTTCCTGTTCAGTTTCTGGCTTCATCTTGACTGAACAGACGATACAGATTCACAAGTGGTTTCTGGAGAAAGTGTAGTACCAAGCTCGAAATCGTCAAGATCGCGAAGTCCTCCAGCGTCGGTCAGTCTTTGTTAGGGTTTCGTCGCTCGTGGTTTTTTGCGTTAGCGCGTTGTTGGGCCAATTGTTGATTACCGGGTAAAACATGTTTGGTAAGGGGTTGGGCTGGCTGTTGCTTTCCATGCGGCCGAGACAGGTGGTCTGACAGGGCTGCAAAAGAAATAAAAATTAAATACGAGATACTGTCAAAAGTGGATAACAAAAATATGGAGAGGTTAAGAGAAGCGCATGGGTTGTACAGCGACTGCAGTCGGACTATGCGAGTCTCTGCAGTGAAGTTGTTGGATGCTTTATTACCGGTGTACACTACAAAAATCCTGCCATGTTCTCCAGAAACTACCCCTAAGGCCCTTGTACCCTCGCCAAAAAAAAAAAAAGGGAGCAATGATAGCAGCAGGTAAGGAAGAACGTCATCAACATCGGGAACATGACAGTGCATGACAGTCAATGGCAAGAGACCAACGTACCACGCTGAGACAGTTTATGCGCCGTCGTCGTCGCCCATTGGGCCTTCCAACTGCACCAGCACTGGCTCCAAAAAACAAGTGTCCCTCGTCTCTTTTGATTGTGGTCGTTGTTGTTGGGGCCTCTACATACCAAAGTGTCCAACAGCCGCCGCACGCGACAAACCTTGCGCCCGCCGCAAGCGAGAGGTGCCCCTTGCACGTGACAAGCTCTAACCCAAAACGCACCGCGCATTTCGCGAAAAGAAGACGTGCCCAAAAAAATTGCCTCCCCCCAAAAAACGAGCCGCATCAATTGCTGTCGAGCCGAGGGGCTCGTGGTGAAAAAGTACGTGGACCGCAACAGCAGTGCTTCGTCAAGACTTTGATCACGGATCCTAACTTGATCGCACTCAATTGGAGGTCCACCGATTGATCGATTCTCAAGCACAGGTTTTTCAGAATGTACGGTGCAGATACTGGCGTTGCGTCGCCCCAGTCGCAGGCCTCGAGACCGCTGTCGTTGTCGTCCGGTGATCTCGAGCACACCGTGTTCGTGCCGGCGAGCTTGTATTTGTCGCTGCTCCATCTTCGCGACGAGTTTGTCACTACACTAGTTGAAGGCGACGAGCCTGTGTCGGCTACTGAGCTTGTCGCTAAATTCCTTGCGTTTATTGTCGCGCAGCATGACAAGGAGCCTGGTGTTTACGTTGAAGTGCTGGCTCTAGTGCTCACTGATTTCGAGTCGTCTTTCCTGCATGCGAACGATGTCCACGCCGCTGCTGCTGCACTTCCAGGCGAGGCAGAAAACAGATTTGCTGTGGTTCAGGCATATTATGCTGCTAGACTTGCTGCTGGGAGACCACCCAAGGCTCACGAATCGGCGCTATGCAGAGCCGCGTCTGCGGGCTCGGCCAAGGTCTACGCTGTGTTTGGAGGTCAGGGAAACATTGAAGAGTACTTTGACGAGCTTCGTGATGCTCACAGCTTGTATGGCGGTCTGGTTTACGAGTTTATTGAGTCGTGCGCAAAGGTATTATCTAGCCTTGTGTCTTCTTCCGATGAAACTGCAAAGGTGTACTCAAACGGTTTGGATGTGATCCGATGGCTTCAATCGCCCGAATCAACCCCAGAGATCGACTACATGGTTTCAGCTCCTGTCTCTTTACCCCTTATTGGTTTGACTCAGCTCACTCACTATGCTGCTACTTGCCGCATCCTCGGCAAGACTCCTGGTGAATTGACTGCATCTACTATTGCTGGCACTACTGGTCACTCCCAAGGTATCATTACGGCTGCTATTATCTCCGCATCTACTTCATGGGATTCCTTCTTTGAACTGTCAGCCTCCGCTTTACAGATTTTGTTCTGGATTGGTTGCAGGTCGCAGCAATCTTATCCTCGTACCTCTTTGGCTCCTTCGGTGTTGGAGGACTCTGTCGAGCAGGGCGAGGGAAAGCCATCTCCTATGCTTTCGATCCGTGATCTCACACGGGACCAAGTCCAGGCTTATGTTGATGGAACTAACGAACATTTGCCTCCAGAGAAGCACGTTGGCATTTCCTTGGAAAATGGTGCTCGCAACTTTGTCGTCACTGGTCCCCCACAATCTTTGTATGGTTTGTCACTTGCTCTTAGAAAGACAAGAGCCACTGGCCAGGAACAGGCTAGAGTTCCATATTCTCAAAGGAAGCTCAGATTCTCTACTAAATTTCTGCCAATCACCGCGCCGTTCCACTCACCTTACCTTGCAGAGGCGTATGAAACTATTCTTAAAGACTTAGCTGATGTCACACTGTTGCCCTCTGCTTTGGCAGTTCCAGTCACCGACACTTATGATGGACATGATCTGCGCACTGAATCTGACAATATTGTCCCACGATTGGTCCAGCTTGTTACTTCGTTGCCAGTTTGCTGGGAGACTGCTACTGCATTTTCTGATGCCACTCATATTGTCGATTTTGGTCCAGGTGGAATTTCTGGTTTGGGTGTTCTCACTCACCGCAACAAGGAAGGTACTGGTGTTCGAATTATTCTTGCTAGTGCCTTGGAGGGTCCTACATCTGAGTATGGTTACAAGCCAGAACTTTTTGATCGCGCTGACGATGCTGTTCAGTTTGCTGCTAACTGGGCTTCTGAATTCGCTCCCAAGTTGGTTTCTACTCCTTCAGGCACATTTGTTGATACAAAGTTCTCGAGATTGCTTGGTCAGCCACCTATCATGGTCGCTGGTATGACCCCTTCTACTGTCCCAGCCGACTTTGTGGCAGCTACTATGAATGCAGGATATCACATCGAGCTTGGCGGTGGTGGCTACTTCAACGCTACTGGTATGACAATGGCTTTGAAGGACATTGAAAATTCTACATTTCCTGGTGCTGGTATTACTATCAATTTGATTTATGTCAATCCGCGTGCTATGGGCTGGGCGATCCCATTACTTCAAAAACTTCGACTTGAAGGTGTGCCTATTGAAGGTTTGACCATCGGTGCCGGCGTTCCATCTATTGAAGTTGCAAACGAGTACATTTCTACGCTTGGCCTCAAGCATCTTGGTCTCAAGCCTGGTTCTATGGATGCTATTCAGCAAGTTATTAACATCGCTACTGCCAACCCTACTTTCCCAATTGTTTTGCAGTGGACCGGTGGTCGTGGTGGTGGTCACCATTCTTTTGAAGATTTTCATGCTCCTATATTAGCCATGTACTCTCGTATCCGTCGTTGTCCCAACATCATCTTGGTTGCTGGTTCCGGTTTTGGTGGTGCTGACGATACCTACCCATACTTGACTGGTCAGTGGGCTGTGAAGTATGCTTACCCACCTATGCCATTTGATGGTGTCTTGTACGGTTCGCGCATGATGACTGCGAAGGAAGCTCATACTTCATATGGTGCTAAGCAAGCTATTGTTGATGCTCCTGGTATTGAAGACAAGGACTGGGAAAAAACATACCAGAAACCAAGTGGTGGGGTTATCACTGTTTTGTCTGAAATGGGTGAGCCTATTCATAAACTCGCCACTCGTGGTGTTCTCTTTTGGTATGTATTCTACTGTGCTTTATAAGACTATACTAATTCTGTAGGAAGGAAATGGATACTACCATCTTTTCACTGCCCCGCAACAAGCGTGTTGACGTGCTCAAGTCTAAAAAGGACTACATTATTAAGAAGCTCAATGCTGATTTTCAAAAGACATGGTTTGGCAAAACTTCAGATGGTTCCCCTGTTGATCTCGATGACATGACCTACGCCGAGATTTTAAATAGACTTATTGAGTTGATGTACGTCAAGTCCGAAAAGCGCTGGATTGATCGCACATTGCGTAATATGACCGGTGATTTTGCCCGACGAATCGAAGAACGTTTCACTCATGAGACTGGTCGTCCATCGGTATTGCAATCCTACATTGAGCTTGATGACCCTGAACCCACTGCTGCTCGTGTTTTGGCTGCTTTCCCTGAGGCCACCAAGCAACTTATCAACGCTCAGGACAAGGAATTCTTCCTCATGCTTACTCTCAGACCTGGTCAGAAGCCTGTTCCGTTTGTTCCTGTGCTTGACGATAACTTTGAGTTCTATTTTAAGAAGGATTCGCTGTGGCAGTCAGAGGACCTCGCTGCTGTTGTTGATCAGGATGTTCAGAGAACTTGTATTTTGCAAGGACCTGTTGCTGCTCGGTACTCTAAGATGGTCGATGAGCCAGTCAAGTCAATTTTGGATGGAATTCATAATGAGCATATTGCTATGCTTACCAAAGATGTCTACAATGGTGACTCGTCTAAAATCCCTGTGATTGAGTATTTTGGTGCTAAGGACATCGTTCCTTTGTCAAATGTTCCTGGCGTTGTTGTGTCAACTACTGCTGATTCTATTGTCTACCGTATTGCTTCGCTTCCTCCAGTTGACAAGTGGCTTGAATTACTTGCTGGTGCTACTCGTGGTTGGAGACACGCTTTTTTCACTGCTCCTGTGTTTGTCCAAGGTACAAAGTACGCCGATACTCCATTACCTCGTATTTTTGCTCCAGTTATCGGATTGGTTGTTACCATCACCAGCCCTGATGATCCAGCCAAGACAACGCTCACTGTTACTGAGCAAATTGGTGGCAACAAGGTTAATGTTATCGAGGTATCTTTCAAAGAAAACACTATTCACATGAGCTTGTTTGATGCTCGTACTGTTGAGAAGAAGCCTGTTGGACTCGAGCTGCTCTACACTTACCACCCCGAGGTTGGTTTTGCGCCAATCAGAGAAGTTATGGAAGGTCGCAACAAGCGAATTAAGGTGTTCTACTGGAAGTTGTGGTTCACTGATGCTTACCCATCAGACATGTCCGTCACTGAAGATATCGACGGTGGTGAAGTTACTGTTGATGGCAAGGATATTGCTGATTTCGTCTACGCTGTCGGTAATAACGGCGAGGCTTATGTCGATAGACCTGGCAAGACTACTTATGCTCCTATGGACTTTGCTATTGTTGTTGGTTGGAAAGCTATGATCAAGGCTATCTTCCCTGACGTCATTGATGGCGATTTGCTTAGACTTGTGCACTTGTCTAACGCGTTCAAGATGTTGCCAGGTGCCGAGCCTCTCAAGAAGGGAGACACTGTACGTACTCGGGCTAAGATTGATGCAGTTGTGAACAATGATTCTGGTAAGATGGTTGAAGTTTCCGGTGTTATCATGCGCGATGGCCAGGCTGTTATGAAGGTTACGTCTCAGTTCTTGTACCGCGGTGCTTACACTGACTATGAAAACACATTCGAACGTAAGACTGAGTTGCCAATGCAGATTCAGCTCAAGTCGCCTAAAGACGTTGCTGTGCTCAAGTCTAAGGAATGGTTTGATATCGATGACAACGCGCCTGAGTTGCTCAACCAGACGCTTACGTTCAGACTTGAGACTATTATTAAGTACGCTAACAAGACTGTGTATGCATCTGTCAAGACAACTGGTCAGATTTTGGTCGAATTGCCTACTCGTGAGACCATCCAGATTGGTTCTGTTGACTACGCTGCTGATGGCCAGACCCACGGTAATCCAGTTATTGACTATTTGACTCGACACGGTAGCACGATCGAGCAGCCAGTGTTATTCGACAATGCTATCCCATTGAACGGCTCTACTGAACTTGTCAACCGTGCACCGGCATCGAATGAGACCTACGCTAACGTGTCCGGTGATTACAACCCGATTCACGTCTCGCGAGTATTCGCAGCTTACGCCAACCTCAAAGGCAACATCACTCACGGCATGTACTCTTCTGCAGCTGTACGATCTCTTGTCGAAACTTGGGCTGCCGAGAACAATGTCAGTCGTGTGCGTGCTTTCAATTGTTCATTTGTCGGCATGGTCTTGCCTAACGACAACATCGAGACTAAGTTGCACCACGTCGGTATGATTGCCGGTCGCAAGATCATCAAGGTTGAGACTACAAACAAGGACTCCGGTGAGCCTGTGTTACTTGGTCAGGCCGAGGTTGAGCAGCCTGTGTCGACTTATATCTTTACTGGTCAAGGTTCGCAGGAACAAGGTATGGGTATGGACTTGTACCAATCCTCGCCTGTAGCTAGAGAGGTTTGGGATAGAGCTGATCGTCATTTCTTAAGCAACTATGGTAAGTAGCGTGATAGTGTGTGCTAGGGATATTGTGCTAAGTTTAGGTTTTTCGATTATCAATATTGTCAGAAACAATCCAAAGGAGTTTACCGTCCATTTTGGTGGTCCACGCGGAAAGTCAATTAGGGATAATTATACATCGATGATGTTTGAGTCAGTTGATGCTGATGGAGTTTTGAAGTCAGAGAAGATTTTCAAGGAGATCACAGAGTCTACCACATCATACACCTTCAGATCGTCGAACGGTTTACTTTCGGCTACTCAGTTCACTCAGCCTGCTTTGACATTGATGGAAAAAGCTTCATTCGAGGACATGAAATCAAAAGGTTTGGTTCCTGCTGACTGCTCTTATGCTGGTCACTCGCTTGGTGAATATTCTGCGCTTACGGCTCTTGGTGATGTTATGCCAATTGAATCGCTTGTCGACGTTGTATTTTACCGGGGGTTGACCATGCAAGTTGCTGTCCCACGAGACTCGCTTGGAAGATCGAATTATGGTATGATTGCAGTCAACCCATCGCGTATCTCCAAGACATTCAACGACACCGCTCTACGATACGTGGTTGAACACATTGCAGCTCAAACGAAGTGGCTTTGCGAGATTGTCAACTTCAACGTCGAGAACTCACAGTACGTTACCGCTGGTGACCTCCGTGCACTGGATTGTCTTACGAATGTTCTCAACTTCATGAAGGTTCAAAAGATTGACTTGGATAAGCTTATGCAGACACTCTCAATAGACGAGGTCAAGGAACAACTTTCCGAGATTGTTGAGGAAATTGCTAAGAAATCGGAGGCTAAGCCGCAACCAATCGACCTCGAGCGCGGATTTGCTACCATCCCGCTTAAGGGTATTTCAGTGCCATTCCATTCGTCGTACCTGCGTTCAGGTGTCAAACCATTCAATAGATTTTTGATGAAGAAGTTACCTCAGCAGGCGGTCAGACCAGATAACTTGATCGGGAAATACGTGCCGAACTTGACTGCCAAGCCATTCCAAATTACAAAGGAATACTTCCAGGAAGTATACGACTTGACTGGCTCAGCCAAGATTAGAAATATTTTGGATAATTGGGAGAAATATGAAACGTAAGTTTATTCTTGCTGTATAATGGGTTTGGTTTTGATGCTAATTATTAGTGCGTGATTTTTTTTTCGTCGTTATTTGTTGTTTAATTGATAGTACATAATATAGCTATGATATAATTATTGAATGTGACACCTGTATATTTTAAAGACTCTTATTCGTTTACTATGCTGGCAGGTTCGGGAAGCGCTGTTTGTGCGACTCCACCGCGCTCAGGTCGTTGAACATTAAATGTGGCTACACTCAGCTCCTTCGTTCTTGCTAAGTTTTAGCACAAGCTTTCAGATTTTATTTAATTCTTACTTTTAGCTATTCCAATCCCTATCTCGAAATCATTCAATGGTGCCAGGCGTCGGGCGATGAAAATACATATAATCTTCGTGATATGTGACTCCTATTTGTCGCGACACATATTGAGCGCAGCGAAAAAATAATGCGATATGATTATGCATTGCCCAAAAATACGTTTTTGGCCCAGCGAAAGGTGTGGTAGAAGCAATCGTCGATGTTTATGACAAGACCTTGTTTGCATGCAACTTTAACTTGAGCTTCGGTCACATGAGTGTCGAGGATTTACATCTTTGTACATTTCCTGGGTTGAAAATCAATTACACTCATAGATCTCATGAAACGACAACGAAGTTGATCAAATCAGGCTGTTTGCTGAGCAGAAAATAAACCTTTGCTGGAAAGGCAATATAATAAGTACGACGTGATGCATGTTAGTTTGTGCAACCTAACTGCTGATCCTATGATAGATCTTCCAGAAACTACTATAAATTAAAAAATTAACATTCTATCTGCTTGCTATCTACTAGCAAATATAATAGACATACTCTTTAGAATATAAGGGGCAGTCGCTTAAAGAACAAACTACGTAAATAGATCTATAGTAACGTACATGTATTTATAACAAATGAGTGCCATATATGCGCACCGCTTATTACCACAATATCAGCAGATTGAGAGCGGTTGGTTCAGTGAGAGCCAGCGCCGCGTGAAACCTTGCCCAGAACGGACTCGTATGCGACCTCGCTGAAGTCAGTGCCCTGGATCTCGGCAGAGATACCATTGAGGGTACGACGGATTGCATCCTTGGATGAAGCGTACACCATCTTGCTTCTAACGGGGGCGGTATCAGGCGACCAAGTAATGAAGCAAATCTTGGATCTAAAAAAAAAAAATCAATATATATGCAAAGAAATTGTCTGTTATAGTACCTCTTTCCCTCAGTAGCGCTGACTTCGTATTCGAAATCGTAAACAGCGTATCTGCAATCGTTCTCGGGCAATTGAGCGAGGAACTCATCGTACGACGAGTCGGACGACTTCTCAGCGACAACAATCTCGGTCTTAGCATCATTTATTTTGAAAATGATGAACTTCAAGTCCCGACCGAGCTTGAGCTCTTGGAAAACTTGTTGCACTTCATTGCTAACGGCAACTCTGACTTATTAGTATTTGATATTGGCCTGCTCTGTAAAACATACCCTGAGCGAGACTAAATATCAGTATATTGCTATAACTTTTGCTAGAAAATAACATTGGATCAGCGACATTGGATTGATTGTCAATCCTACTTAGATCGAACTATCGTCATCCCTGGATCCTCTTGATCCATTCTAACCCCGATCTCCAAACAATCAATCGCCAACGATCAAGTTCATCCAATAATATGAAATAACGAACTCACCATTTTCAAAAGAAATACAAACTGTCGAATCTAAAGAACGATGGATGATACAAATGCGAATGGTTGAAGTCGGAAGCCTTGAAGGCGCAGACTTGTATTTCCAACTCGCGTGGGCAAGGGTGCGCAAGCAAGCCGCTCCTTGGTTCTCGGAGACGAGCCTGACAGCCTGACGTCAAGAGCGGACGCGTGAACGTTTTAGTCTATATCTGGATCTCATTAGTTTTCCCGGACATTACGATAGAAATTCATGATTCAACTTTAGCAACCATGTCATTTTTTGAAGACGAGCGCGAGGCGGAACGCATACGGCGGCAGATCGCGTTGGACTATAGCGATGCCGAGATTTCAACTGACGAAGAAGAGGGAGATGACGAGGATGATGAGAAGGAGGAGGAAGGTGACTCAGACGATGAAGAGCAGGATGAACCAGAGAATGTTCTAAATAGTAACATTGATCCAGCGTTGCAATCAATTGAAGCGACCGAGTACTTTGAGTCCGGCGCGTTTGAAGATGATCTACGTTCCGCAGCAGGATTTGGTTCTTCACGACGTCGAAAGAAACAGAAAGGCCATAATACTGGCGTAAGACGAGAACAAGAGCCTTCGGATGAAGTCAAGATACTACTTGGACAGGCCAATCAGGCATATGCTACTGAAGATCTGGATGAGGCTGAGCGACTCTTGGCAGAAGTCATTCGGATTGATAACAATGTTTACGCGGCCTGGAAGACGTTAGGAGAGATTCACAAGCAACGAGGTGATATTCCCAAGTGTCTGCTTGCTTGGATCTCGGCTGGGCATTTGCGGTTAAAAGATGGTGAACTGTGGAATATTTGTGGGAAGTTATCGATGCAGACTAAGCAAATTGACCAGGCTCTGTACTGCTACAATCGTGCTATTTTGGCAAATCGACGTGACGTCGAAAGTATCTTTGATAGGGGATTACTGTTTAAAGAAATTGGCAACTTGTCGAAAGTGAGTATGAGTATATTAAGGGAAATGATATGGATGTGGTTAATGGATAGGCTCTTGAAGCGTTTAAGAAATTGCATGTCATGCTGCCTGACGATATGTTGGTTATAAAAGAGCTGGCCTCGGTTTATGCTATGCAACGAAATTTACCGGCTGCTTCAAAATTATACGAAGATATTTTGGAGGAATCTCTTAGTGCGCCGGCACCAGTTAGAGGCAAAAAGCAGCGCAAGAAACGGCGTGCTTTTGGTTGGTCAGAACTAAATATTCTTGCTCAGCTTTACGGTCAACAGAATGATTTTATTCGAGGTATTAAACTTATCAAAACAGTGGCACGCAGTTTGCTCGAGCGCGGTCGCGAGACATTTTGGGATTCAAGTGAGAACGATAATGACGATGAGTTTGATCCCGAAAAGGCACTTTTTAATCGATCTTTATTCAAATACACGTCTGAACCGGACCGTGAGAAATACACGTTACCGTTAGATCTAAGGGCTAAGATGGCTGTGTTCCGGACTAAACTCGGACACATCGAGACAGCACTACGACATGCCTCGTTCTTACAAATAGAGTGTGACAAGATGATGAAATCTGGCGATATGAAGGGCATGATGTCTAATATTGATTTATTTCAGGACGTTGCAGATGCGCTTGCTGATGCGGAACAGTACGAACCAGCATACGCGCTATACACAGTGATCAATGAATTACATGAGTATTCTGCGCCACCGTCGTTGATTATGGCTATGGGACGATGTTTGCAGGGAATGGAAGATTTTGAACAAGCTGAGGTCGCATACCAAACTGTAATGCAAGATGATGCTAGTAATCTGGATGCCAGGATTGCACTTGCCGAAGTGTATGAAACTACTGGTAAACGCAGAGAAGCTCTTGAGTTGATTACAGAAGTCATGCGTTTACGTCGTGAGCATGATCGCGGAGGTAATGCTCTTGTGGAATCGCTAAGAGCCGGAACACCGAGTGGATTTGGCGCGTTCGAAGAATCACGAGTGATTCCTGTACAAGCGACCCCAGTTCTACCAACATCTAATGAAGCAATTCCGTCATTTATTCCAAATGCTGACTCACGACCTCGTGGTGGTCGTCCTCGGTCAAGTACATCGGCAGCAGGTAAAATCAGGATTACAAAGATGGAAAGACTTGCAGCTGAGGAAGCAGCGGTGCAAGTGGTAGTTATCAAGTTGAAGCGGCTACGGCAATATCATGACGGGTGTATCAAACATGGTAACCCAGTGGCAGTTGCAGAGTGGTTGCAGACTGCATCAGAACTTGTTGATATGTTTACCAATACCAAGGCGTTTTTTCCATCAGATCGAGCGCGTCCGTTTCGTGGGTTCCATTATACTGCGCGTCGACGAGCGGATAAGCAGAATGCAGACGAACGATTACAAGGCATTAAGAATCGTTTAGAAGAATCGCTACAATCTACTGTGATTGAACCAGCTGGATTAGAGCAAGCTACTGAGTTTCGCGGAGTTGATTTTGATAAGTGGTTTGAGATTTTTATGCAATATTCTATTATTCTTGCGTGGTACGAGGATGTCGAAGACGCTTATAGTGTGTTGAAAGTTGCCAGAGAGGCCAATGTATTCAGGCAGAATCCGACAAGGGCCAAAGTACTAGAATTTGTATGGATTTCATGTGCGATCCATGCGCACGACTACAGAGCTGCGACTGACGCTGTACGCACGTTAATGTCTAATGCGGAACTGCAGTTTGATTCGGGCATGTACCGCTTACTACTTTGTTGTTTGCCAGCTGGAAATACTGCGCTTGATGTGTTAAAATTACCTGGTACTCAAAAGTTTCTGCTACGACATGTTAAGGGAGTTGATGCTGCGGTTCAGGGCACCAAGATCATTGGTGCAGTCAAAGTTAAAGGCGGGGCTGAGCCAACTCAGAAGAATCCGGTATTGTTGACGCTATATGGACATGTATTAGCCGCGTCCAGGAGTCATGTTCCGAGTTTACATTACCTTTTACAAGCGGCCTCGGTTAGTCCGAACGATGCCAGTGTGAATTTAGCAATCGGATTGGCGCACTTACATCGTGCGATGCAGCGACAAACCAATAATCGACAGATTCAACTTGTACAGGGATTGAGTTACATGATGGATTATTCTAAAGCTCGATTACTCAATCCTAACTCAGGGTGGTCTGAGCAGGAAGAAGTCAAGTATAACCTGGGAATGGCGTTTCATATAATCGGATTACTGTCGTTAGCAGAACGATATTACAGGCAAGTTCTAGATGTTGTCGAACCCGAAAACGATTCGAATGTGCCGGTATATAGTTTGAAACGAGAAGCAGCATATAATTTGGTGTTAATTTATTGTACGAGTGGGAATGGAAAATTGGCAAGGCGCATTACGGATCGATATTTAAGTGTATGATAATAAGTAATAACTAGTAATAATAAAAGTTTTTGTATTATATACCACTAGTCAAAAAAAAAAAAAAAAAAACTAGAATTAAAATTTATTTTTCAATTCTCTGAGCTTAGCCATAACCTCGACACGGTCAGTCAACCCAACCGATTTTTGAATTGCAGGATCGGTTACCATCATGAACGGATTATATTTTTTTTCGTCACCGATAGTAAATTTTCCAGTAGTAACCTCATTAGTGGCAGTAAAAGCGTCCAAATGAGACAAAGCCTTATTATTCAAAACTGATTTTGCAAACTTAACATTCGAAGCCGTGTATTCATGACCGGGGAATACTTTAGTATCATCAGGTAATGACGCCAAAACTTTATTAAGTGCTGCGTCCATTTCAGCAGGGGTTCCTTCAAAGAATCTACCTGATCCACAAATGAACAAAGTATCTCCAGTAAACACAGCCTTGTCGTCACCGTCTTGAAAGAAATAACAGATTGAATCTTGAGTATGGCATGGAGTGTGCAGCGCAGTGACCGAGATTGACGATCCGAGCTTGAATACAGACTTGTCTTCCGGGGTCTTCGTGACATGAGGAGAGTTAAATCCAGCAATAATTGGTACTTCGGGATATGTTTTTCTCTAAAACATTATTAGTTTTACTGCCGAAATATTCCCCCCACCCCCAAATCAATGTCGTACCAGCGCATCGTTACCGCCAGAGTGGTCGTAGTGATGATGAGTGTTAACAATTCCAACAACTTTAATATCTCCGTTTGCCTCCCAGTCCTTTAAAACTGGTAAAACCTCGTTAGGTTCAGCAGGATCAATCACAAGCGATTCCTTGGTAGCTTCATCGGTTACGACGTAACAGTAGTTATCGCCGGTGCCCCATCGCATCTTGATATGTTGAATATGCATCTTGCGTGATAATGTCAATTGTTTCAAATAACCGAATCTTGACCGTCTGATAACTCGGGCAAAATTCATGTAGTTACCTTCGTTAAAATCCAATTGTATGCTTAACTGAGATTGCGAAAATCAGACGCACCAATTCTTATCGGATTACTAAGTAATACTTTCAACTTGGCCCGCAAAGCCCTAGCCCCTAAAGTATATCGTGATCAATAATCATTGTCAAATGTCGGGTCGACCACCGCGATTGCGCTTCTTTGGATCCATACAAATACATTTTTACTTTCAATTACCTCTATTAGTAATAATTAGCCACTGAAAAAAAAAAATCACACCGATATACACTGATAAAACACAAATCAAAAGAAACCGCGCATTTCACAAAAAAACAATAATGACCTTTAAACCAACAATAAAAAAAATTTTGACATTATAATAAAGACTGACCAGCAGTCTGTTAATGGACATTAATTCGAACCATCATCGTGATTGGCTGACAAAGTTGGTGACTCGATTGCAAAGGATTTCGCAATCTTCACTTGTTCGAAGACCTTGATCATCTTTCGCCGAGCACCGAGTACTGACACTCCTCGTTTGACTAGATCTTCGTCTGTCAACGAAACCAATTCACGCCATGACAAGTCCTTAAGATTGTCTGTGTATTTATGCAGTCGTAGTGATCGTAACCACGCTGGAATATCATTCAGAAGCGCTTCTGAAGTCGGGTCATCAAGCTTCGATGAAGTCGACGACGCAGTCGAAGGTACAGAGCATTGGTTAGATTCCGGGTTGGGAGAAGTGCTGTCGATGTTTATGGCAGCAGTTTCCTTTTTCGGGGTCGCGTTGATAACGTTTGTTGCTAATGGCGATGACGAAAATGACGACATGTCACGAAAGCCAGTATTGAATGGGAACTTTGACTGCAAGTAATCAAACGACTTGTTATGCGCCTGGGGAGACATCCACGGCGACTGTGATTTGCGAACGCTGCTGGTGTCAACAGGATATGTCGACAACGGCGAGAACACGGATGGAGTAGCAGGCGACGACAAATAGTTATTTGTTGCGCCGACAGATGAATTCGGAGTATCAAGGAATGACGGTGAAAAGAATTCGCTACGTCGTCGTTGGAATCGTCGCGAATCAGCACTAAGCAAGATTCGGTTGTTAACTGTAGACAAAGCAGCGAGCTTCATTGCAGTTGCAGTAGCCACAATCTCAGCATTCTGTTGAGCCGCCTTGAGATCTTCTTCCTCGTTCGTAGGAGATGAACCGACCGGCGTATTCATCATGCTCGCCCATGATCGCGAGAACCTGCCAAAGTTTGGAGCAGGCGGAGGAGGAGTGTTAGTGGCTGACGGTGTAGAAGCAGCAGATGACGATTTTTCCGAGCCGATTGGCGAGATTGCTCGGCATTCGCCCAACGAAGCTCTCTTTGACTGCACAGGCGAAGCTGTCGCCGCCAGCGGCGGCGACGACGCCTGCTGCCGAGGCGGAGAAGTAGAGAAAATAGATGAAGGGCGCTTCAAACCGCAGGGTGAAGCAGTAATGTTAGTGTTCTGTGCTTGTTGGATAGCAACAGCAGGCGACGGCGGCGCAGTCTTGTCCATCTGCGTCAGCACCGTGAGAAAAAACTTGATCTGGACATGGGTAGCGTGTTGGAGCAACGCATACAGCGCAGCAGTACGCTCGTGCTCCGACAGTACGTTCGAGAACCAAGTCTCGATCGAGGCCAGCTCTGACCTGAAAGTTGCTGACGACGTCTCGTTATCGAGCGAGCCCTCGTAAGACTCGAGTTCGGCCAGCCACTGGTCCGCCAGCATCGCAGCAGCGGACGACTCGAACTGGTTGTCAGTAAAACCGTGATTATATGATCTGGGGACGTCGTTGCCGGCGTCGTTGAAGTAGCTATTCTGCTGATACTGTCGTCGAGGAGGAGTGGACACGATGTCTGAAGGCGGCCGCGATCGGGCCGCCAGTGGGGAAGCAAACGCGCCGGTCGTGGAGGCCATGGCCAGGTCTGACGACCGATACAGGCGCGGAAACGAAAACGAAGGATGCACGTCAATAGACGTCATCTAGATATTAGCATTTCAGCGGACCCAGGTGTGTGTGGATGTGAAGGGTCGTGTGAACACTCACCATGAGGGCCGATGATTTGCAGATGGGACGAAACCGCCGTTCTCCCACACAATGGAGCTAGGAGTAAACAACACACACAAAATACCGGGGGGATATAGCAGCAGCAGCAAACGACAGGGCCAAGTTCTGTGTGCCCGAGAAAGAGTCCTGGCTTGACCTACAACAAACCACCTAGCGATCCTCTCCAGCACCACCTGTGGTGCAAAATAAAAAAAAAAAAAAAAAAAAAAAAAACAGAGACACAGAGCAGAGAGCACGACCGACGACGAGAAAACTTGGGTGGGATAGCCCCGGGTGTAAATAGCGACCGGTGCTCAGATTGTGACCGAGCCGCGGAGCCAGTCCGGGGTTTGGGCCGGGTAATGTTTCTCGGCCTACGCCCGGAGCTGCTGGCGGTGCGTACTACATACTACATGTGCAATCAAATCCGCCGGATCCTACAGGCTAAAAATGCTCGCTAGTAGTTACTACTTACTGGGCTTGCGTCGCTTTCTAACTAACATAGTTCATATTTCACACAAACTGTGTCCTCGACTGGTGCTGTCTCCGTCGCTGCTGGCGCTGAGGTCGAAGGCTGTTTCCCACTGACCGATTCCCGACAAGGTCATGTGACGTGACCGATGAGAAAAGGGTGGTTGCTGGCCCATACATACATACATACACTGATAATAAATTGAACTATAGATACATAGTTAATTCAATTACATACTTATTACATACAACCCCGGGGGGGGGGTAGAGGGAAAGATGCCTATATTCGCTGGGTTTCCAAATGTAATCCAAGTCCTTCATCCATCATCATCATCCATTTGGTTGAACAAACCTCAACCCCCTTAAACCTTATCGCGTCGGATCAATGGCCGGCGACCGGCTGGGGGCCTGCTCGGAGCGTGCCCGGTGCTCAAAACAAGCGAAAGAGCCGGTCAAAACAAACCGACCCGACCACTCAGCGACTAACTGTAATTAACTAATAATATACGCTGTCTGTATTCAGCCAAGCCGGACGGGAGGCGCTCATGCCATCGTCGTCCATCGCCGAAGTATGTAACCCTGCTGCTGTATGTACGTCTGTATGTATGTACATATGTACAGTAGGTACGTAGAAATTTCAATCATCTCGGAACTCGGCTCGTCTGCGCCTTGCTTTTTGTTGGTCTGTCTTTTTTTTTTTTGTCTTTTATATCGGGTACACAATGTCCACAGTCGCAGTGACGGTCGCATAGGCAGTGACAGTCTCCAGGACCGTGACCGGCGCCGCCGGAGTTACGGTCACCGTGACCGTGCCGAGCGATGACGAGCGTGCTATCGGCGATGAGGTCCACATGTTGATTGTAGTGGTAAGGGTCGTGAACAAGGTAGAGTATGCCGTAATATTCGTCACGTCGTCGTCCGAGTCGGCGCCGGTCGAGCTTGAGCTAGCACCAGTCGCCTCCACTACAATGATTCCACCGGTAGAAGTTGCCGAAGGAGACGAGAATGTGGTGGTGCAGTATCCTGCTGGGCATGTCAACTTGGGGAACACCGCTGTTAGCTTTGTAGACGATGATGATGATGGTGAAGCAAAAATAAAAGGTGGCGACGATGTTGTTGTTGTTGTTGATGCTGGAGACAATATCGAAGTGGGCATTATTATTATTAAGGGCTCCAAACTAGAGGCTAATGTAGTAGTACTCGACGTAGAGGTTGAACTGGACGACATGGTCGAGCTTGCTGTAGGCTCATACACGCTTGGACCAGGCTCGACATAATTAACTGGCGGAGGCCACCAAATATTCAGATGCAACCCAGGATCATTATCAGTATACTCTCCAGGGAACATCACCTTCGAAATATCGTCCACCTTGATCGTATCGCCGCCATCGTCAGCCTTGTCGATATTTATATGTACGCAATTCACATAAAACTGGGCTCCGTTTGGATAACTCGCATTGTGTAGCGCAATCACTTCTCCTCGAATAATGTATCCTCCCGCCGGTAAATAGTCAGGAATGTCAAACCATAGAGTACCGTTATTGGCCCATAATTTTGTAGTGGCCCACGTATCAGTAGCAGCATCGTAGCCATCATAATATACCTTCCACCACGCATCTCCATCCCCTGCGCTTTCAAGCGTAGCCATGTAAACGTTCACCGGACCCAAATGTCCACTATCCATCACGGTCCAGGTTAGTGCCACACGATCACCTGCTTTGATCACCGCACACGTTCGTCCAGGAAACTCTGCTCCACCTGGAAGATGTCCACATGTCATATCATCTGAAGACTTGTCGGTGATTGGAGACTTGATCGTCTGCCACCCAACGTACGGCCGGATGCAATCTCCTTCTGGTTGCTCAGTCGGATTCCAAAAGTTTGACAAATATCCATGACCATTGACTCTATCAAGCATCGTGACCACCGTTACCAGTAGTAAAATTATCCTCATTATGCTTATTATGGCTGACCACAAATCGGACAATGGAAAGTTCGATCCTAGTCTTTATATATACATACACCTACCCAATCTTCTCCACGACCAAACCCCCTGGCTTTGTTCGCGATGACCTACCATAGCAAATAAATCAAAATATTACCCGATTTGTCTGTTTTGACATTTACCAGGTTTAATTTGACTCAGTGCCTGAACCCCTGGTTACGCGACGCAACCACGCGTCTTAAATACCACATTTGGCAATTTCAGTTTGGGCTCTGTGGTTAAGTTGTAACAAAACGCGTGGGTGACGCGCTTCAAAACCGCCCGCTTTGACGACCACTAATACACATCCTACAAGCGTTTCGGCAATATCATGATAAACAAATAATATATTGTGATCCGACTAAAAGTATTATTCGTCATCAAACTTTGCAAAATCATCTAATCCAGAATTTTGATTCCTATCCACTTCCTTCTTTTGCTCTTTCTTTCCAGGTTCGTCGTTCTCTTCTTCCTCTGCTGTCTTTGGCGCTTGTTTTAATTTCCTCAACTTGGCCACAAAAAATCCATCGACGTTGTAAGTGTGTGGGTAATACCGTCTCGTCATACTTAACGACTTGTGGAACTTCTTGCCTCGGTAGGATGTAAACCCAGGTACTCCAAAATCCAACCCGCTGTCAACAAGCTTGACATCCGGTCGCTTGCGAAGAACGTAATCAACTACTGCCTCGTCCTCGTCCACAGTGACTGAACAGGTAGAATATACAATATATCCACCTGTCTTTGACGACGCGTCAACAGAGTCGATCGCAGCCAATAACAACTGCTTCTGCAAAAATGGCAATTGCACAAAATCCTTCTCGTTCCTGCTGGTCTTGACACTAGGATCTTTTGCTATCACACCAGTACCTGAACATGGGGCATCCAAAAGTACTCGATCGAATCCACCAATTACTTTGGGGAACTGTTTAGCATCGTAGTTACATACCACCGTGTTTGTACATCCGAGACGGTGAATGTTGGCGACTAATGACTTTGTACGGGCTTTGTTGGCATCGTTGGCAAACACAGTCCCAGTGTTCTTCATCAGTGCTGACAAATAAGTGGTCTTACCACCAGGAGCGGCAGCCATATCCAACACCCGTTCGTTCTCCTGTGGCGCCAATGCGATACATGGTAAGAATGAAGACGCAGCTTGAATAATGTAGTGCCCGGCAAGGTATTCCGGAGTAGCACCGACTGGAACTTGCGAATCAAAAATCTGTAATCCTACTTTAGTCCAATTCCCGATCGGTTTCAAGTTCACTCCTCGATTGACTAATGCCTGTGCCAAATTCCGTCGACGGGTCTTGAGTGTGTTTGTCCTAATTGTAATCGGACGCGGAACTTCATTAGCCTCAAAAAACTCAAGTGCTTCGCGAGGTGTAAACAGATCAAAAAGCTTTCCCGCAAGAAACTCAGTGTACCCATAATAATTTGCAATATCGGCAATAAGTTGATTAACGTATTCTGCTCTGCTACGACCTGGTTCGCCAAGCTTTGTGAAGTCATCCAACACGTTCAAAATTTCTTGGATACGAGTTCGCGAGACGTGAATATCCGCAGGTGCGCTCGAATCATTATCCTCTTCACCAGTCGGTAAGATCTTGCTGGATGAGGCAACATTAATGTCAATATCTTCTTCATCGTCTTCAGCATCTCCGAAATCGTCGTTAGATTCTAAATCAAACTCATCTTCTTCTCCAGCTTCTTCGCCTTCCTCCGCTTCTTCACCTTCCTCTTCTTCCTCTTCGTCGTCCTCATCAATATTAAACGTACGATCAAACACTTGGGCATTGATGGCTTCAAGTTGCTCAGCGCCGCCTTCGTCGTCACTAAATATAAGTCCAGTTTGCTCTTCATCGTCATCTTGTTCTTCTTGTGAATCATAGACTTCATCGCTCTAAACCATTAATAAAGAAATCTCAACCACATGTCATAACAATACATACTTCTTGTTCACCATCATCTGCTGGACCCTCGACATCTTCTTCCTCACCAAAGCTGAAAAAATCATCTTCCTCCTCTGTATCTTCCTTCACACCTTTCGATACTTTTTTGCCATTACTCTTCCCATCTACCTTCTTGTTTCCAAATTTAACATCGTCATCATCGTCACGTTTCCGTTTTCCCTTGCCCGACGTATCCTTAGACACAGCCTTTTTGGTAGCACTACCGTTTTGAAAACGCTTAAATTCATCTAGCGATGGTACAGGTCCTTGCTTTGTACGTGCCTTTCTTCCAAGTTTTGATTTTTTAGCAGCCATATCGTACACTGTTGTATCGTACTTTTGTAATTAAGCCTTGACTAGAGCTATAGAAAATCTCGTTGGGATCAAAAAAATTTCAAAACCAAAGTTTGTGAGAAAAAAAAATTCAGGGGTTCACAAGTCTGCCGAAGGTCAATTTCGACTGGACCCGCCTTGGCATTGAAAGATTTTTTACATTGACTATGAATATAGTTTGATGTTATAAATCGTAAAAGTAAATTGAATAATTAGATAGTTGCTATTTATTAAGCTAACTAAGCTGATGGCTGCATACGCGTGACAAGTGACTACGTATCGGTTTAAAAATATCCGCTTCCGCTCGCATGCCGTGTCGAGTGAAACAAAACCAAAGTTCCACCCATACTACGGTCCTTTCTTAACAAACTCTCCATTCAAAACAAACAATCGTTTAAGATTGGATCTCCTGAATCGTCAAACTACCTCTCACAGTAATGCTGCTCCAATCGAGATACCCAGCACTGACAGAGCAAGAAAAAAAAAGGCTCGAAGCGAAAAAAAGCGATTTCGATTGTGCATCCGGTGTCCACACCTGCTTCCTACATTATACAATAAACAGAATAAGCAAGTTCTAGCTAAGTCGGAAACTATATTTGAGAAAGAAGAAAAAAAAAAAAGAGAAAGGAGAAAAGAAGATTGTGGGTTCGTGTAGAAATTTAACTGGTAGCTAACGCAGGGTAAAGTCACGCGTGCGGATTGGGAAGTTGGGAGTCGCTGTATTAGCCTGATGTCCAGTAAAGCTGGCAGATCGTGGTTAGCCCTTTCAAAAGGTAATGCTGTGGACCAAGGCTAATGATGGTATGTACTTTCTTTATTGAGTTGCTTTCAAATACTTACTATTTTAGTCAAGTGGCGACGATGAGGACATTGCAGATTACGATGAAGGTCTGAATGTGGTATTTGAAGATGACGAGCAAATGGAATTCGAAGGCGATATCGCCGAGCTTGACGATGATGATGAGTTCAAAGATGGTGCTCTGGAAGAGCATGTGTTTGAGGATGCAGTAGAGTACCCACAAGACCTACCAGAAGCGCCAAAAGAGTTTGAAAACGTTGAGATCAAAGAGCAGCAACCGATGGACGCAGACGTGCCCAAAGTGCAAGAGCTATCACAAGAATTTATACAAACCGATATCCCCGATCATATAGAACAGCACAAAGGTATGGCAGATACCAATATGGATCAGGGCGCGGTAGTGAATACTGAAGGAGGTGGTTTTATTCCAGATGACAGCGAAGCAGAAGTTGGAGGTGGATTCATTCCGGATCTTGATGATTTTGAGACCAAAGGAGGTGGATTCATTCCAGAGGTAGCGGATGACGAAGAATTTGGAGGTGGCAGATTTATTTCAGAAGAAGAGGATGAAGAAGATGATGGCATTATTGAAGATGACGTCGATGATGATCCAAGCTACGAACCAAGCGCAGCACCAGCGCCCAAAGCTACAGCTAAGAGGTCTACTCCAAAAACGCGACGGTCGAAAAGATTACCTAGTGCAAGTACGCTTGGTGTGTCAGACACTGAGTACGCTGAAATAGTTGACATTTTTGACGTTGGTAGCGAAGATCCATCGTCTTCGTCGTCGACTTTCTCAACTGCAAACTTGCCCGATGCATTTGCAGCACTAGGATTTGAAATATCAGATGTGGAGTTACGGGATATTGAAAAGACGGCTGATCCTGATTCTTCAGGATTTGTGGATAAAAGTCTATTCATGGAGATCATGGCATATAAATACCAAGAGCGATCGTCTGATGGAGCACACCACACAACTTCGACAAGAGCGCCGATTTCAGACGAAGTCGAGCATGCGTTTACATTATTTACTGGATCAGACTACTCTATTAAACAATTCATCACGTTATCTGATCTTAGAGAAGCAGCAAATGTTGCGAACGACGGCGCCGTGACCGACGACGAGCTAAGAGAAATGATGTTGATCGCTGGTGCTTTGGGAGATGCAGTCTCGATTGACGAATTTGCCAAAGTTATGAGGCTAGCTAATGCCGTTGTGTAAGATATTCAACATAATGTAAAATAGTGGATTTAAACTTTCTAGTCAACTATAACTACCACTTTAACTTCACCTAACCCTGAGATTTTATGGTTTTCTAGAGGCTGAATTAGACTAACGAAGGCAATGGTAACAAGAGAACAATTTTGACAGCCATGGACCGGCTTGAATTAGAGGCACACGATAGATTAGTACTGGAATTTGAATTTAACGATGATGGGACCGAGAACATTGTCGTTCGCGCTGAAGCACCTGTAGACGGAGGTGCAGAGCGACCCCCACCGTTTCGTCGACGCGTACCGGGCCTATTCGGAGGCATGAGTTTAGGAAGATTTCTTTTATTACATGCTCTTTGTGTTTTAATCTCATTTGCTCTTGCTATTTTATTGTCAAAAGTCGTGGGTGCTTCGTTACGGTACGCTCTTTCGCCGGACGATTTCCATCACGCAACAAACGCCATTACAGCCGGCAAATCCTCAACACCGACTGGCACGAAAAACGTCACTACAAAATATACGCTTCCGATAGTTATTTCAGACAAGATAATCGACGAGTTTGCGAATATCTTTCGTGCAGAGCTTGGACGAAATGGAGAAATATCAGCAACTGAAGATCGGATCTTGCAATTTGGCAGTATCATGATTTATTTTGTATATGCACTTGTTGTTTGGTTCGGGTTCATGTTTTTGGGAATGTTTTATTCATTTTGGTTTCTTTCGTTTTTGTACTCCAAATGGGCTGGTTTGAGTAAGAGTCTATTTGGTATCTATTTTAAACAAGCACCGGTACCTGGAGTTTGGTGAGAGATATCAATGATAAAAAGTTGATTTGGTTTTTCATGGGGTCTTGGAGTTGTATTACTGGGTAAGGTAGATGGCTATAAATAAATAGAACATATTTCTGCATTATTATATCTTACAGTACAGTTTTTAACATCAAACTCACTCCTAAATTTTTTGTGTAATCTGTCTCTATGATATGGCTTCATCAATTGACATGTCCATTTCGTTCCCATTTGCATCATCTTCCGCTTTAATTGCGGATGTTTGTGCGGGCGCTCGAGATGGATACCATGAAACATCAATCTTTTGGCCAAATTTGTCTTCAATAAGCTGGGGTGCTTTTGCGAAAAATTTCTCCGCCATATATCGGTCCTTGAAACCCACTATTCCAACGCCGGGTTCAGTTGGATGGTTATCAAGAGAATCAATTGCACCGATATTCTCCTGCACAAGTGAGGTAAAGTCGTCTGAAGAGGCGGTCAGACCTACAACCGCGACCTGCTTAGGACGGAGATCCAAATTTCTCGAAGTGAACATTGGTGCACCACCACGACCGCGTCCACGAGGAGTATGTCCACGATATGAAGGTAACCCGCGTCCACGATATCCACGTCCACGACCGTTCGAAGCTTGAGTCGCGGTTGGATCGAGGCCAAGTGCTTGGGCCTCAGCTTGCAATTGCGCGAGCTTAGCTTTGAGTGCTTCTGTAGTACTTGAAGATTTGTCGATTTGCATTCCACCGTCTTCCGTAGACTGTTGTGCATTACCACTATCTGCTTCTCTAATTTTGGCAAGCAAGACTTCACGTTCAGCTGTATGCTTCTGCATTAAAGCTTCTCTCTGTCTCGTAAGTTCCTCCATGCGAGCATCCATCTCACGCTTCTTGGCCATACGAACATCGTGCTCCCGTTGACGCTCTTCTTGTTGTCTTCTAATCAATTCAATATCAACAGGGGCTTCCTTGCTTTCTGGCGATGCAGAGCGTTTTCGCTCGAAACGCGGTCTTGTTCCTCTTGTTGGTGCACCTCCACGGCCACGATCGCGATCGCGATCTGGAAATCTGATCTCACCATCAGTTTGCTTCCAGTATACTTTAATAAACCTGTTTTGGAAAATTGGTTCAGGTGACGACCACGCGCGTTGGGCAGAATCGTGATCCGCGTAAGTTACGGTGACAATTTTTTGGTCTTCGTCAAGATCAATAGCAGTAAGAGGGCCAAACTGTTCGAAAACTGCTTGTACGTCTGGACCGTTAAAATGGTCGTCGGGGATCTTCTCGACCAATAACGTAGTGTTCGTCGGATCTCTGCTAGCACCGCCTATGCGCTTGTATTTGTCAGGAATCGGCGGCCGAGGGCTCCTTCGTTCCCCATTAAAGTTACCGTTCACGGCTCTTGGCTTTGGTGAGACCAATCCAGTCAACCCAGCTGGTCGACTAGAGCGACCGCTTCTATGCACAGGGCCACCCTGTCGAATGTAGTTATTCCCACCAAACTGAGAGTCCACTGTGATCGTATCGGCTCCATGTTCGTATGGACATTGATATCCTTTGAAGCAGATTCCACGGTCTCTGTAGCTAAAGCAAATTCCAGGCTTGCGTGGAACTCCAGATGCGGTGAATCCAAAACTCCCATCGACCGTATTTGTCGCCGGCGTCGCTGTAGTTGCCTGTTGAGGTGCGTTTGAAAACGAGGCCTGTTGCGGAAACTGGACTGGTCCTTGGAGTTGATCCTGTACCATTTGCTGCTGCTCAACGGGCTGCTCTTGTAACTCTGTAGATCGTTCCTCGGGATTCAAGTACAGTTCCCTATGCAGCCCGTCAAATATCTCATCCACAACGCCTTTCGTATCTACCCTTTAGCCACTCGATCATTAATAAAAATCAATATTAACTCACCATCTGGCAAAAAAGGTTCTAATTCGCTAAGAGCTAGCTCGTAGGCTTCCTTCGCAGGTTTGTCAATGTTACCAATGAACGATGTAATGTACTCGACCAGAGTCATGTCTTCGTTCTCTCCATATCGTTTTTCAAGCACTTCAGCGACCCACGCCTTCACCTTTCCCATCATTACTTCGTCCCTTACGTCAAAAAACATCTTGATATCGTGACAATAAAAAATTCTTCAAGCAGATTTCGTAGATCAAGAGAGAAGGTCGAAGACTCTTTTTTCACCTGATCGCGAAGTTCGCGATTGTCAAAAAAACATCGACTTGAATTTCCAAACCGCGCGGCTTGGGAATTACCAAACTGGAATTTTCAGAATTTCTGTTTAATAGTATGCTCCGAGCTATAAGATAAATGCGGGTTAGGGTGAGGCTTAGGGTATGACACACTGCGGCACAGCTAACCGTGTAAACAACGGCTTTCCATTAGTTAATTCAATAACTAACTATTATATTAAGATACAAAAAAAAAAAAAAAAAAAAAAAAAAAAAAAAAAAATTAGATATAATTTTATGAAAAGTCCACGAGTGAATTTAGGTAAAATTATTAAACTACTATTACAGCATTTCCCCCAAAAAGTACCAAAAAACAGCAAAATTTATACATCAAAAACATACTGAAGTAGCAAAACCATCATTTTATAATACACAAATCTCTCCAAGAACTTAACAACAACCCAAACAAACATAAAACAGCACAATTTGTGAAATGCATCCAGCCCTAAAAGTTCCAAGAAACAAATCAAAAAATAGATATATAGTAAATACATAGCTGCCCGTCCAACAATAGCAAAGGCTTAATCGCGCTCACTCCAGGATCGCGTCGTTGGACTAGACAAAAACATTAAACTCTCGATAGCTTCCGCCTCACTGCGTTTCCTTTCTCCTTCAGGTAAACGTTTCTTCATTCTCTGTTCCTTCTCGAGCTCGGCAGCTGCAGCTGCCGCCGCTGCCACAACAGCTGCCGCGGCACTTGGAGTAGAATGTGATTTAGAAGGAGATGGCCTTCGTCGCCTATGTGTAGGCGAGGGAGATGTTGATTGACGTGGAGATGTCGATAATGCAGGCGGTAACTTATTTGAAAATGTGCCAAGAGGCGGTAGGCCTGGCGGCGAGGTCAATCCAGTTGGTGTAACCGGAGTTGGTAGTATCTTCGACGGAGATGACTTTGGAGGCGAAGAAATCGAAATACTCGACATCGATGGCATCTTCTTGACTTGGATCTGAACAGGGGTGTTGAAGTTGGGATCAGCGGATAATGGAGTCTGGAACTGAAGTTTGGGGTATCCATTCGATGGTGAGGTCTTTGAAGTTGTTATCGTGTGCTGTACTGGCGCATGACTAGTTCGTGCCGGAGCTTTAGGATGGTGAAATGGATCGACAGAAAATACATGGCCACCAGGATTCCCCAGCGTGACAGTCTCTGTTGGGCCGCTGCCATGACTCGGGCGATCGCGCGACATATTGTACAGCTGCGAGGCCGGTGACGTCGTTGACTCGATATTCTTAGGTGACACAGTGTTTGTATTCACTGGCTGAGTCACTGAAATCTCTATCTGGTCCAGGGACTGCGACTGCCAACCATTTTGCACTTTGAGCATCGCAAACGACAACCGTGTGCGTAGATTTGACGAGATCTATGTATATATCAGCATCAGACAATTAGCTACAAAGCATTGAAATTGACATACCTCTTGTATCTTCTCCTTCGATGGAGACACTTTGATCTTTTCAGGCGATGGAGGAGCCGAAGGTGTCTTGACGCTCCCAGAGGCAGTTCGTTTGGGCCTCGTCGGCGACAGTTCTCCGCTCTGAGCAGCCGGATAACCAATCAATGGAGATGCTGCCAGAAACTGCGATGGCGGATGCGCTCTTGGAGAGCCTATTATCGGAATACTAGCTGTGCTGGTAGTATTTTGGGCCTGTGATGAAGGCTCAACTTCTGTGGCGTCGCCGCTGTTGACCATCGTCGCTGCCGATTCCTGGTTCGTGGGAGACGCATACTCAGGCTTGATCTGGTCGATCGGTGTCACTGGTCGCTGAAGTCTGTCGGTCTCTTTTTTAGGTGCATGCGGGCTCGTGGTTATGGGTAACGGAGCGGTGTCGCTCGAGTCATACGAAGAGTGTGACGACGGAAGCGCGGACACGGCGGTGCTGGTCATTGCCAGCTGTGGGTCCTCGACAGCCGGTGGTGCTGGTGCAGCAGTAGTGGTGTCGCTTGCTGGAGCCTGTGGCAGCGACTGCTCGACTGCAAACGAAGTCATTATGAGTGTTCGCTGGAGTGGTAGTGCCTGCGACGATCAATGAGCTGACGCAAGCAGACCGTCTGGGAAACTGCGAAACCGACGTAGAAATAAGATGTGACCACTGAGAGCTCTCAATTCCTTTCTGCCCGTGTTCAAGGGTGTCTGAAGCTGCAAATGCTGCTGCTAAGTGTCGTCTAATCCCCAGCGCCATGCACACCGACTTTCATGATGTATTAGAAACGCATCCCAAAGCCGGAACCGGTCGACGCAACGTAAACACGACCAACGCGTCGAAGCATCTTGTATTGGGGATAGAAACACGTCAGCTAACGGATAACGCGAACTTGCGCGACCGTGTTTTCGTGCCCATCTTACGGTGCTCTTAGCGCTTGCGCACTTGTGCATCACGTGCAGATGCATCCATAAATAAACTAGTTGATGCGAATCCGCCTCGGCAACCATGACGAAAGTACCAATGTGCTTGCACTTAAATATAAATAGTACGCTACATTTACTGAAGACTGCTTTCTGGCGGGGACTCTGTCGCTAGGCCGTGAACATTGGGATGCGGCGGACACTGGGAAGGGAGGGAAGCTGTTGGCGATCTCCCTGGCAACTGACTCTCGAACCCACGACATAAATCGAATAAATGGTTGAGCATTATCATTGCAGACTATTATAAACAAATCACCGGTATAAAACACCCGCTGCAAACAAACAAACCACTGAAAAAAAAAACAAAAAAAAAACCGATAACTACTGTCCCAACAATAAATAATAATACAAAAGAATTAAACCCACCATTTTAAAAGTACAGAATTATAGCATCCTCTACCGGCTTCTTTACACACCACGTTCATTACTCTCACGACTGCTGAACGGCATCGGTAACTCGAAAAAGCTAGATCCGTTTCCGGCCTTGCTCAGAAACGACGACAGTCTCGGGAGTTGAGGAGGCTGTGGTTGCTGTGCAGCGTTTTGCTGCTGCTGGCTCGGATCGTAGTATTGCGGTGGCTGTCCAATGTGATGTGGAGGTTGATTATCTCGTACCCCATATGGCGGGAAAGCAGACGGAAGTATAGGTTGTGGTTGTTGCTGATGGTAGTAAGGTGGAGGCGCTGGAGTAGCTGATGGTGCCGCATGCTGAGCCACAGGCTGCGGAAATACCGGAGTTCGTAGCGACGGTACTGGCGATGCTCGTGAAGGGGTATGGAAAGCAGACAAACCAATTGGTGAGTGTGCGACAGGCGTAGCTGCTCCCCATGCTGGCCGACTACTAGTGTCCTGTGGTTCGAGCGGCATTGGATGTGACAGCGGCAGTTGAGGCGATTGTCTGGCGCCCCGAAGTTGCGACGGTACAAGAGATGATACTCTGTCTTGTGGTTGCGTAATAGGCTCTGCAGCGTTTAACAAGTTGGAAATGTTTGACATCTTTGGGGCTGCTCGTTGTTGAGGCACAACATGAGTCGATGGAAATGTTGCCGATGAACTTACTTCTGGCGAGTGTGCCAACGCCATAAGAGTATTGGCAGACATAGTCAGCGATGAGAGTGACGCATCTGCTGCCGATGGTGCAACAACTGCAGAACCAGATGATTCGTTCACAGATAGTGGTTGACTCGTAAGCGAACCAATCGCCATTGAATGTAAAATCGATGCAGGCGCTGCGTCAGAAGGAGGAGCCGCTATCTGAAATTGGGACGGCAGTCCCAAAGCGGGAGGTATCTGTGCTGACAATGCGCCAGGAGCAATGACAGGCTTAGTAGCTGGCCTCACTGGCGCATCAAGGAAGAAGCCAAGTTTTGGCCCACGATGAGGAAGTTGAGAAGCCACTGGCTCCAGCTCTGCTTTGATTGGCATAACCTGTGACGGGATCTTCGGGGATTCAGCAGCTGTGGCAGAAATTGAAGGTACCTCAAGAGCCTCAGATTTGGGTGAAGCTTGCATTATCAGCGATCTTACATCCTCCCCATCCTCTCTAATTCGCTGCTGAGCTTCATAGCGTTTGCGTACTGGCATCTGTTGTGCTGGTGGTGCCGGTGTCGCTTGGCCACTGGCAATAAGCTTGTCTGCTTCATGTGTAACGATATCCCAACCAAACTTAACCGCATTACGTGAATAATAATTCTTTACCTAAATAATTAGCAAACAGCCATTAACCTAGTCTATTTTCTCAACGTACCATCGTCGTACTTTTGGCCTTAAGGTGCTTCGACACTTGATCCCACTGCGTACCATACGACTGAAGCAACTTCGGAAACAAGTCCATCTCATGCACACTCCAATAACTGGAAATCATATTATTCCGCTTGCCCTTCCGACCGTGCTCATGATCTTGGTCGTCATCATGCTCCGAAACATCAGTATCTGGCACGGCCTTCACAGCAGCTGATGATAAATATCCGAGAGCAGATGTGTCTTGGGCATTATGTAACTCCTGTTCCTGTGGGATTCCTGTATTGCCTACGTCAGATGGCTCACCTTCTGCGCCAAACATTCCAGCAAGAGCACTGATGGCATATACTTCTCTGTCCTTCAGCGCCGAAGCTCCAGGCTGTTGCTGTATTTGCTGATCTAACGCACCAGTAACCAAAGGTGGAATAGCTGCCTCACGAGAGACATCATCACGTTTACCAGGTTTACGACCGGGCTTCGCTCTCTTCTGTTTCTGCTGTTCATTGACGGGCAATGGCTGAGCCTCACGCTTATCACCAAACACAGGCGCAGCTGCTCTACGTGGCCTACTGCTTCCTCCATCAAGCAAGGCGGCAAGCTCTTCATCTGGCATCGTCTGTGTTCGTTCACGATGATGAACAGGATGTGATTGTGGCTGTGGCGTAGGCGTGGGAGCAGCGCTAGTGCTATCCTCACCTTGATCTTCATCACCATCAAGCGTAGGACCATTGAGAAGTGCAGCTTGTCTCGCATTGGCACGAGCAGCGGCAGCAGCTTGACCGCGACGCTTGCGAGCACCTTTTCGAGGACCACCACGACGCTTAGTCGATCCCAGCGCCTTATAGTCAACTTCTTTCTTTGTTCTGTAATAATGTAGCACACATTCTTCTGCAGACTTGATTCCTCCCATGTGTCGAGAAATAAATCCAAATTGCTTAGGTTGTAGTTTAAATCCTTCACAAAAAAGCTTGTGCTCCTCTTCCGTGAAAACATCAACTCCATCCACGCCAAGTCGCTTAAGTGGAATCGAAGGATCCGTGACAATATTATTCGTATCAACGAAAACGCGTTTGCGATCGATCTCGTCAAGAATCATATGAGGAATTTTAGCTGATGTCAGCTTAACACGCTCAGATAACTCCCTGGAGTCTTCTGTCTTGAGCGATGCCAAAACCTCTAGAAATTCAGCTTCACTTCTAACTGCGTCCCCGTGATGACTTCCGCGCGATCGTCTAGTAGAGACCGTGCCATCATCGGAGTCATCATATAAAAGCGAGCTCGGTCCACGGCTGAGATGACTCGCAGCAATCTCGTCATCTAAAGCTCGACATGAGAGTACCCACTTGTCATAGAGAGCCTTGTATTCGCGTCGAAGCGCTAAACCCAATCTGCTTTCATTTAATTTCTTTGTCTGAACAAATTTGATCATTTCTGACTTGAACACACGGAAACGCGCCTCATTTGACTTGAAAACTTCAAGATCTGCCAATTCTTGTTTTGAATCATTTACCAAGTAAATCAAGTGCTCAGGGGGAGGTGGAAACGGTGTAGATGCAACCTTGCTAGGAACTGCTACTACTGGTTCTGGCACAGTAGTTTCTGCCTGAGCTGCCTCAATGCCCTCCATTAGCTCTGATTCTGGCTCTGAAAGGAGTTCTGGAGTAGGCACGCGTGCTGCGAGCAACTTAAGTTCGCGAGCTTTTTCCACAGCGATTTGCTCTAGTCGAGCTTCTGTAGCAGCAATCTGAACGTCCAAATCTCTCATCTTTTCAATAACGTCAGATTCATCCAATCCGTCCTCGTCATCATCATCATCGTCGTCTGAACCCATAGCAGAATGGACTGTAGAGGGAGCCGATGGAATCAAAGCTGGTTTTGCAGATTTCGGCACATCTTCAATTTTCACTTCCTTTTTTGGAATTATGCTCATTATATCTTGCTGTGCTGGTTTATTTTCGAGCAGCTCTTTGGTTTGAGCGCTACTGACTTCAGGGGGTAGAATATCTGACGCAATATCTAGCTTTGAAGTAGGTTGTGGAGAATTTTGCAGCTCTGGTTTGTTTATAACTTCAATTACTTGCTTCGTCTCAGTTTGCGCTAAAGGAGGCGGAGTTGTCGATTTCATTGAACCTGCAGTTATTAGTAGTGTGTTCACACATCATTAACATGAATGCTCACCTAATTCTGAAAACGACCTTTTTTGATCTGGCACTGGCTTCAAATCTGAACTAATAGGTAAACTTGACCGCTTATGCTGTGATGTAACCTGTGCCTCTCGTGTAGGCATAGAACTTGAAAATTTTCGAACCGGTTGATTAAAATCTCTAGGCTGATGCGGAGCTGAAGCTGGCGGAGACGCCCTGCGTTCGTAGGAATTTGAAGCTAACGGAGGCCTTGAGATATACGACGAAGCTGACTTTGAAATTGGCGGTGGTATCTGCTTTGACCACGAATTAGACCTGTCCATGCGATCTCGAGGAGGATCACGCGGATCTCTATCTCGACCATCCCGACTAGGAATGTACCTATTCCATCCTTCACGTTCACCACGTTCACGATCTCGTACAAAAAATTCGCGATCTCGAGGATCTCGGTCTCGTTCACGGCCTCTATCACGATCTCTGAAATCTCTATCGCGTTCCCAGTCTCGTCGATATGACGAGCTTCGCGGAGGAATAGGCGGCCTGTCATATCCACCTGGACCTCTGTCATATTCTCGTTCGCGATAAATTTCGCGGTCTCTGGAATCTCTGTAGATTTCACGATGGTCTCTGTCCCTGTCATACCTTGACATGGCTTGTTGAGAAGCCCATCTTGATGATGAAGCTGAAGAACTTGATGGTGAAGCGTGCTCTCCTCTGTCATCAATTTCACGAGAAAATGTCGGTGCTCTGGCCAAAGAAGAGGTCCATGAATGTGACGACGGTCGAGAGTAGCGTGATGCTGAAAATGGCGGTCCTTGGTGCGAAGAACTAGAGACGCGAGTCGCACCGACAGAAGAAGGACCGGCAGGCCTGCCACCAGCAGTAGCTACAGCCGAAGCAATCAGTGGAGATAAAGCCGGAGGAGCTGATGTTGTGACTGAGGATTGATTCGGCGGATTTGAAGGTCGCTGGAGCGTATGGTAAGGCCCTGTTGGTGATGGCGGGGAAGAAGGCATCGAATTATGAGCCGGTCAGGCATCTATAGCTACCGCTCAAAAAACCAATAGCAACCAGAAGTGAATAATGAGCAGATATATTAACAGAATACCTGCGGCAAAAGTGGATTAGCAACGCACCCAAGGTTGTTGACAGCTCAAATTACACACCTCTTCAACAACAGCGTCCAGCAATCCAAGCCGTCAGCAAAACTGTTTGCTGTGAGTCCACAAGGCGTGTCACGAGGACAAACAGGAAAAACAACGGCTCGTAGAAGCAAAAGCTTGGTCGAATGTAGTTGTAGGATGTGGTGACTAACGAAATTGCCGGTCGTTAAGTTGGACGCGAATTTGGGCTTCAAGAAAAGCGCGGTGATGAGCGATGTTTAGTATTCGAGATTGCTATTATATTAAGCTTCAGCAGCCAGGCAGAAGATCTCATTTTGACAATGGCAGATCTACATTTTAACGTTTTAAGCTATCGTTAAGTATAGTTTAAATTTGATAATACGTTATGTTCGAGGTCGTACAGGTAGCTGAATCTTTAAAGATACAATGGGCATACGCAATCAGCCTTGTAACCTTTAGCATCACCACTAGAGCTTTTTTCAAGCTGAAAATTCCCCAGGTCACAGAGCCAGCTCTCCTTAATTGCTTTTTACAAATTCAATTTATTGTACGACTGTTGAAGGTGAGCAAGCTGCAGCAATGTTGGTTTCGACGTCGGAATCTCCATGTCGGGGTTAGGGTGCATTTTTTCCCAACTGCGCCTTCGGTCAAAGACTATATATAATATTGAAGGGTTTGATTTCAAGTAGCAAATTGCAGATCCCAGGTTCAGATATTCAAAAATTTTTTCTTTTTTTAGTTTTATTGGACAGATTATACATTTCAAGATGGCGCAGGGTGCTCTTAAACCCAACAAAAAGACGTAAGCTTTGCGACGTGCATGTGTGGCTCGCATATCAGGCGGTCTTCAATGACCGACGATTCCCATATGGGCACTATATATTGGAAGCCTGTTGGAAACTAACGCTGATGTAGAATTCAGAAGGCAAATGTTGCCAAGAAAGCTGCTAAGAAAACCTTTACTCCTAGAAAGAACTCGGCTATTGTCACAGCTAAGCTGAAAAAGGTTGGTTTTACTAAAATGAGCTGACTTGCACTTTATACTGAAGGTACGAGCATCTAATGATGGTAGAAACATACTGCTGCTGCAACTGTTAGTACTGAGAAGCTGTTGTCTTCACGAGTTGGACATCTAGAAGTGCTCAAGGGATCACGCAGAGAGATTGCAAAGAAGGAAGCGGTTGCAAAGGCAAAAGCCAATAAGAAATGATGACATCGAGCTCAGTTCAGAATTATATGGTGTAACTTCATTAATGTGTACGATATGGGTAGAACAGGGGTCCTAAATTTTATATGGTAGGACAGCGTTGAATTATTGGAGTTGTGACGTGTTAATTTTGGTGCCTGTCGCATTGTATATACGAGGTCGCATAGTGTATACAGTTATTTTTGTATAAAGAGATTTTTGCAAATGTCCACAAAGTACTGTTTATCAATCAATGCCAACGTACAAACTCTTCCCAACTCTTCCTTTCCATTCGCTACAGCCCATTATGACAATGACTTGTTCATGAAGCGTCGTCTTGTGAATGCCAACCAGTACTGTAAAATTAGTACACAATTCAAGTAAAACCTTAATAAAAACAAGAATAACAGTGTCGTTGCATACCTTGCTTGGAATCGATGGGTTCTCGGCGTAAACGCGATCGACCAAACGAACAGCGAGCTCTTGTCTTAACTGTGATAGATATCCTCTGAGAAGTTCACCTTCGGAGCGGTCTCTTGGAGCAGCATATAAACTATTCAATGGAAAACCTGGGTCACCTGGGATCGAGAAATGCTCGAGCGAAAGAGTGTTAAGAATTCGATTGGCCTCGTTCTTGTCAGCCGACGACTTGGCAGATAGGGCAGATAAGCAATCCGAAATAAACAAAATTCCATAGATTAACGCACGATCTGCCGGACCCTTAATTTCAAAATTACGGAAAAATGAGTTTGCTCTGAAAAGATCAAGAATCTCATCGACGATATCGTAGTCCTCAGATGTCGGGTAAGCCGGTCCTCTAAACTTTGTGCGCAACGGAAGCACAGCAAAGTTGCCTGCTGTTAGATGTATTCAAGTTTGATCTAAATCTACATACCAATCACCCTCGTATCTGGTTCTGAGAGAAATGTCGAGTGATATGCCTGTTGATTAGCCTCAGCATGCAGGAGTTGACCGATCGCAGGCGAGGCTCCAGCGGCGGTCAATCGTTTCCAATACAGCGTCAAGATACTTACCGGCATCTTTCTGTCAACTAGATATACTAATTGTGCACGTTGATGTGTTTTCTGAATGCTATAATCACGGCAAATGCGTGATAATGTCGAGGTCTCGAGGATGGCTGGATTAGCCCACAACGAGGCGGTGAGGTTCGCTGCTCCTGCGGCGCCCTTGGACGACTTGCCCACGATAGCCCAATATCTGAAAATATAACTAGCACTTAAAGTACTTTCAACCAGAAAACAAGCTGGAGGTGGATTTTGGATCGTTCTCGGAGATCTGACAATGTCGTCGGCACTGGAGCCACCGACAACGGCCAAAGTGGTCTTGCATACGACCAAAGGTCCGATAGAAATCGAACTTTGGGCTAAAGAGACCCCGATGGCAAGTCGTAATTTTCTTCAGCTGTGTTTGGACGGGTACTATGATAATACCATTTTCCACAGAGTCGTCAAAGACTTTTTGATTCAGACTGGCGATCCAACTGGTACCGGTCAGGGTGGCGAGAGTATATACCACGACGAAGGCGGATTCCCGTCAGAGTTCCATTCACGACTACGATTTAACAGACGAGGGCTCGTTGGCAATGCAGAAGCTGATCCCAAGCGGAATGACAACTCGCAGTTTTTTATAACATTAGGAGCAACTCCAGAGCTTCAGAGGAAGAATACTTTGTTTGGCAGGATCATGGGTGACACGATTTTCAATGTGCTCAAAATTGGAGAATCAGAAGTTGATGAGAACGACGGAGACGGTCGGCCATTGTATCCGCCAAAAATCACACATACAGAGATCTTAGTGAACTATTTTGAGGACATGAAACCTCGTCCCAAGAAAACAGACGTGGTAACTAAAAAGAAGAAAGCTGTAGGCAAATCTAAAGCAAGAGTTAAAGTGTCATATGACGACGATGAAGAAGAGAACGATCTGCCACTCAAAAAGATCAAAATGAAACCTGCGCACGAGATTTTAGCAGATGCAAGACTATCGAATGATGTTCAAAAGCCGAGGGCTACCAAAGACGAAGGACCGACGACAAAGTCTGTGAAAGAAGTTATTACACCAACAGAAGTACCTGAGCAGGTTGAAGTTGCGAGTGAGTTAGATGCAAAAGCAAGTCAAAAAATGTCAATCTCAGAGTCAAAAAATGAAAAAGACCCGTCTGGCATTGACAAAATCAATGCGGAGATTGAAGCAATGAAGAAATCTCTGAAGCATAAGGCTGATGGCGTGAACACAGAAAAAGTAACTAAAAGCAAACTTTCCGCTCTTGAAGAACAGAGGCGAAAGTATGTAAGTATCAGTTCTGCGCCGCTAAATCTATCAAAGAAGCAACAACGGGAAGCTCGAGAAGCGGAGACTCTTGCCATGTTGAAAAAGTTTACGTCAAATCTTCATTCTAGCGTCGCTGATGAGAGTCAAAAAAGCAACGGCGACTCAGGACCCGAATCAATTGCGACAAATCTTGAGAGGGTTGCTGAAGATGATGAAGAAAAGTTTTGTGATCTTCATAACTTACCAAACTGTCAGTCATGTATGTATTATGATAACTTGAGCGATGGCGAAGATGACGGTGGTCCTATCACAAGTCACTTGTTTGTTGATAAAAAGAGTCAGCGGCGAACAGTTGAACGAGCACCAAGTCCGACACCTGCAGAATATGCCGAAGGGATTACCAGTTTGAAAGATCGTCGAAGAGAAGAGAGATATAAGAAGCACGATACCGGTGAGAGGCATGACAGTGATCGGCATAGAAGCGGAGACAGGTATCGGAGACGTAGTCATATGAAGGTTGATAGGCGTTAGCTTATTAATATGAAATTATAATGTACTATAGAAAGGCTTTTATAAATTAAATTATAATTGTCTACAGGATTTTAAGTTTTGTGTCATTATCTAGTACATGTAGCCGTAGCACGTCAACAATTTTGCGATGTAACTGCGGAGATAGTTTCTGTTTTTCATATATATCTAAATCGGCGACCATCCAATACTAATCTACTCGTCCTTAACACCGCCAGAGCCCGATTTCTCAGCCGCTTCGATAGCTTTCTTGTCGGTGGCTGGCTCACCCATAGCACCAAACATCGACGCGGCCTTGAATGGTCTCTTGAGGTCGCCAACAGCAGGCTTGCCAAAGATATGAATCTGCACAATCTTCTGCTCAATCAGAGACTTGACAGGAAGAATAGATTGCATCACAAGAGGGTTGGTGTATCCAAGCTTGAAGTGCATGAACAAAAGGATGGCAATACCCATGAACGAAGACTGCAATTAGACCGAAACGCACAAAACCGGATACAATCAGTATATTTGTACTTACACGAATAGCGGTCGTGACCTGGGCCAAGTCGTAAGCCTTCACAGTAGTGGTCACAAGCTTCTTTTCCTTGTCAGGACCAAACTGGTTGCCAGGCTCAACGTACTTCATTGTTGTCAAATCTAACATTAGCAACTGCTCAGCATCCAATGTTCACGTCAAGAGTTTAATAATTGCCTACCATTCTTCTTGTTAATGATGATTCTGCAGGCAAAATAAGTGCCGTAGATGATGATGTTGGACAGGACGTAGACGATACGAGCGTACATGACCACCTTAGGGTCCTCAAATGGAATCTTCTTGGAGACCTGCATGAGGCCAAACATAAGGACCATATTAGATACAGCGGGATTCATCTTGGCAAACGTATGATACTTTGTCGAGTGAGAAAAAAAAAAAAAATAGACAAGTCGTGTGCCTTTAAAGCTGATTTAAAGTGGCAATGAGCTGAGAACGTGGCAGAAGTGCTGAGTTTCTAGGGTTAAAAAGAAATTCTGGTTAGTTAGTTATAACAATTATACTGCGACTAAAGTGTGGGCCTGACAGCCAACAGGACACGTCGCCAGTACCATAGCATAGACGCAATTTACTTGAATTATAATATTAGAAACGTTTAAACTGAACAATGGTTTATTCTGTGAATATTTTTTTATATAGAGGCCCTTGTGCAGTCGCAAAAAGCAAGCTGAACTAGTTAAGTTTGTCGGTCAGTCAGTCATCAATCAACCAGTTTAGTTAGTTATGCATGACTCAGCACTTACATACGCAACCGGGTAAACAGCCTTTGGCTAACTAACTGGGATAAATGTACATAACTCTACGTCCAGGCCTTTGAAAGCATCGAACTGGTCAATGTCAAGAGCTCTCTCGATAGATTAACCACAGGAAAAGCCCGATTTCAAAAGCACTTTATGAGCAAAATGTCAGGCATAGCGCAAAACGGATTGCCGCAGCAGTCCAAACAGCCAGCTGAGCTTCAGCAGCAGCCAGAATACACGTTGCAAGGTGCGTGCATTAACTAGTCGTGATCTGCCGTTGGTTGGCTCGCTGGACATTAATTGGCAGGACATCCAGGAGAAGATCTGGACTGATTGGTATATTTTAGGAGTTATGCGATTTCTACAAACAGAATGGCAGAAAAACGAACGAGATCGGATACAGTGGGAGATTGAGCGTAGCGAGATGAAGGTACGCGTTGGCGGATTTGTATTGGCTCTGAGCAGACGTGTTAATAGTTAGGCAAGAATAGCGCGTCTCGAGGGAGAGAAGAGAGGGAGTGAGAGATTGATTGCATTTATGGACAAGAGAACAAAGATGTTAGAAAAGGCGCTGACACAAGAAAGGTTGGACTAACTACTACGTCACTCTGCGACTCGCGTGCTAACGAGAAAAAAGGGCTAAGAACAATGGAAACGGAAGTGCAGTCAAAGAGGTCGACAACGCTGAAGCTGTACCTTTTAATGTCAAGGAATTGAAGGAAGGTTTAACGGAGTTGGACACAGAGGCATTCAAGGCTCGTATGTGCACCCTAATTACTTACAATGGATACTAAATAGTAGACATTACCGAGAACTCAGTGGCAACAAAAGCACGTATTGAAGAAATTGAAGAGTCACGAGCAAAGTCTAGGCAGTATTTAGAAAAGTAGGATTTGAGTTTCGAAGGTTTTGCTTATATAGCGTTAACGTGAACAACAGGTGTTTGCAAGAGGCTGCATATCTTATGATATTTGCGAACTCACTTTCTCCGGTGCCACCGCCTGACGAAGTGGAGTACCCTCCTGCTCAACTGCAGAACACTCAACCGCCAACACAAAGAGAACCCTCGCCTTATCGAGTAATAACGCGAAATGGGACTGACGCCGGGCGAGGTACAATCATTTTACTGGAGGAGAGCAGTGAGAGTATCGATCAGAACGAACAGGGACATAGGCCAGATACGGAGTTGAATGTCTTGTCTGCACCATCAGTGCGAGAGACCACCGTTATAAGCAATCCAGTCGATGAAAATGAAGGGTGGGCTTTTGATGATCGGCCTGCCACAGGAAGATAACTGATAAATAGCTTGTACAAATAGATGGCACATAGCTCGTGTGGTTGCATATGGCTTCACTATATTAATTATAATCACTACCCGTGCAGGCCTGTTTTGTCCGTAAACTCCCTCTCAGCATATAATACATAGTTAACACTTTCTACTGGGATGTCCCACACTCCATCGGATCCTTTCCATAAGTACTTGTCGTCTGTAGACACAATCGCGTACTCGTCCGTGATCGTTGTCAGTTGGTCAAGGGCTGGTGTGAGAACTTCAACATTATAACTCAAGAGCGCGACATAAATATACACGACTAGTATGACAATAAATGACGGCACCGCAAGTGCCCACCACCGTGACGGATAGTAGTAGATATTCAAGCTATGCAATACTGACTGTGGTAAAAATGCCCAGAGTATATATACTATAAATGCAAATGTAGATGAAACGTATAACGCAAATCCAAAGTACTCTCGTTCAGGCGGAACTGCGTCACCTCCAACCGTGACGTCTGACTCTTTCGCTAACCTATCACCCTCGGGAATATCTGTCTCTGAATCAGATACTGTCGAAAAACGATCACTTGGAACTCGCGGGGAATGCCTGCCCGACGTAAATAAAGACGTGAACGAATTACTTATAGGTAACGGCTTAAACTATTAGTTCCGATAGCCAGCAAAAGCAATTACCGCGTCTTTTTCACTCACCGTAGGAGGATGATTATAAAATGGCGGCTCGAACCGCATGCTATTATTCTTCAGACCTTGGAGGTCAGTACTGGATACGCTCTGCCGTGGTCGCGGCCTCTTTCGTATGGAAGCCGATGATTTGCTTCGCTTGACGAGCACGTCAATGCCTTTGTCGGTCGGTGACGCCATGATGCACTATTAAATCCACAGCTATCGTCCCCAATGCATTGCTGTGCGTCTCATTCGCTGCAAATATTTGTGATATCCCAGCAGACGAAGAGCGTTTGTTTGCAGATAACTATGTAGTGTGGTTTGTTGCGATAGTCGAGCATCGAGGCGGTTCAGTCTTTAATAGAGTTCACCCGCCATAAAAGCACTCGGCATAAGGAGCGGTTTGCGTTCCCGCCAGGGTAAACGAATCTCGAACCGGCCAGTTCCCCAATCGACAATCGTGACGCAAGCAGCAGTAATCTACGCTGAAATCAGTCGCTAGTTTGTAAAGCACGCCTATAATTCGGTACTCTGGTAGCAGTGCGCTTTGGATACTTTAGAAGAAGCCAATTGGGGTGTGTGCTTCGGCAGAATCTCGCGTTTTGGGCTTATCAGATAAGCCGGCGAGCGTAGGCACCACCATCGCCAGTGTGTTAAGAGAGAAACTGTCACGGCTTTCTACCAGCGTTCACAGATGGAAACATTTACTTCGTTTGACGAGGATGATGATGCGCGGCAGTTTGGTGGCAGTGGAACGATTTCAAATGCGAGTTATGCAGCCGGTGGACTGAGTTTGGATAATGACGATGATGCGGGATTCAGTGTAAGTCGTGTTCTACAGCATGGTTGTGGACTCGCTAATCATACAGAGAACCTTAGATACGTCGTATGTGTACGATTCGAACCCTGGCTGGGGTGCAGACGAAAGCACCTCACTTATGACGCCGCCGTCGGCCATGATGACCAGTTCCAACGACCTGTATGATGATGAGAATGCGTGGGGCGACATACCAACCAGTAAGACTACAATCGAGGAAGAAGCTGAATCGGTGGAAGACTTGGAGGAAGAGACCCTTGAGGTTGAGGAGGAGCAGGCTGAAGAGGAAGTTCAACAAGAACCGGTCGAGGAAGTTCAATTAGTTTACGAACAACCAACCGGTCCAGTTCAAGACGGTTTCCCCACAGAAGACCCTACCGAAGCTAAAGAATATTCTCTTCGGCCCCCGGATGACTATAGATTTGACGACGATATGATGTCAGGATTTGCCCCTTCTCAGACAGAAAGCGCATTTGCGGCTGCAATGTCTCCTCCACCTTCTCAATACTATAGCGACCCTACCTCATTCGGAGATCCCTTCGATGACCCATTTGCAGAAAAAAAGATGCCTCCACCTGCACCGTTTTCTCCAGAGCCTGCTTATGAACCCGAGCCAGAATATTACGAGGAGCCAGTGGTTGAACCAGAGCCCGGATATCAATATGAACCAATATATGAGCAGTCGTATGAGGAGCCATATCAACGATCATACCAGCAACCGCAAAATGAAGAACCACAGTATCAGCCACCGCGACGAGAGCCGTTTGTTCATGATACTATTCTGGCACCAAGAAAGACTTCATCTATCCCAGCATTCAAATATTCAGCACCAAAGTCAACAGATGATGTTCCCGATGACGAGGTATATCAGCCAGCTCCGCGAATTCCTGCAAAGCGTAATCGCAAGATCACACCACAGGCAACATTACTTGCTAATCCTTTGGTCGAAGAAAAGCCTTCGGCGACAGTTGTGAACAAGCAAAAAATCATTCCAGCGTTCAGCTCTGTTCCAGAAAAGTTTTTACCTAAAAAACCGGCTGCTCAACCCAGTCCACCTATTTCAACTGTTTGGGAGGTAGCTCAAGTAGCGGAGCCTTCATTGCCTCGTACAGCGTCAAAGAAGTCGGCTGTCGTTCCCGAGGCGGCGAAGCCAAATCCTGCGCCGGTTAAGAGCTCGTTTTTTAAAAAGCCAATACCAGAACCTTTGATTCGGTCACGAGAGCCATCAGTAAAATCGCCAATACCCTCTCGTATTTCTACGCCAGAGCCATCAAAACCTTCTACCCCTACATCTTCCAACGACGAGTTGTTTGGCGAGCCTCAGCCTATCGAGCCAGTTGTGCCACGAAAGGCATCAGTGATTGCTCCTTATACACCACCATCAGCTTCATCAAAATCCACATCTTCTTCGCCAACCATACCTCAGCCTCCGCCAACAACAGAGACCAAGTCTAGCATTCCACCTAGAAAACGCAACAAAAAGAAAGTTGATCTTGTAGTCGTTCGGGACGTGCCTTCAAAGCAGGCACGTTCTGAGACAAAAATAGAGCCAGCTGCTCAACCGAAATCGAAACACTCACCGGTTGCAGCGTCACCGACTACCTCACCACCTGCACTAAAAAAGCCTGTCACTAAGGTTGATCCCAAGAAGCAGGCATTAAATGATCTTTTTGGTGATATTGATGACGATGAACCTTTCAAGGTGCCACAGAAGGCAGATTTGAAGCTGGAGTACAAACCGCCTTCCCCCAAGAAAGAAGTTGTTGTTGAAGAACCAATGGAACAGCCGAACAGTGAAGTTAAGGAGGAAGCAGAGGAAAAGTTGGAAGATGAAGTTAAAGAAGAATCAAGTGAAGCAAAACTAGAAGATAACTTAGAAAAGAAGGTTGACGAAGCTTCTGCGGCGAAAAAATTAGTTCGAGCAGATGAAGCTGCACAAGTCGATAAGTCGGAAGTGACAGAGAATATTCAGACCGAGCAAATTGCAAAAGAGGCTCATGAGAAGGTTGATATGGAACCAGCAGAGGAGTCGCTACCTAGTCCGCCAGTTGCACAAGCTGAAACTGTTACAGAAGCTGCGGTATCTTTTGATAAGCTTGTCAACGAAACACAAGATGATACTGCGGTTCATTCTGAGAAGGCCGAAGGTGTTGGCGATGATGAAGTAAAAAAGCCAGAAATAATTGAATTGCAAGAAGAAGAAGCAATTACGCTAGCTCCTGATACTACAGATCAGACTAAGGAAACAAAAGGAGTTGAAAAGGCAGTCCAGGAGGAAGTCAAAATTGTAGAACCAGAGTTTGCAAGTTCTGCTGAACTGGCACCTACAGAACCATCAATGTCGCTTGCCGATGAGGAGGCTGCTAAAGGACTTATCGAGGATGAGGTGCTAGACGTCAAATCAGAAGGTACGGTGGAAAAGGCTCCGGAGCCAGAATCGAAAGCGAAGGACGATTCTACAGCTGCAGAGATGACAACATCAGAATTGAAGATTGTTGAAGAGCCAGAGCCTAAATCTCTTAAAACATCAAAAGTTGTTGCTACTGAAGTTGCGACTGTAGAGGTCGAACCGGATCCCTCTGAAGCAGTTGAGGTATCGGTACCTGAATGCGAGACTAAGAGCGAAAGCGTTGAAGACAACTCATTGTCCATTGGGTCGACGGATGATAAATCTACTGTGACTACTGTGGAAGAAGACAAAGCGACAGAGGAGTCTGCATCTCTATCGGAAGATCCTGTCGCTAGTTCTGAGCATGAAAACCAGGCCATGGAGTCTGCACAACCTACTGGTAAGCTGCGACCTAGAGAGTCATCGTTGAATATAGTAACAATTTAGGTGAACCCACGGTCTCTGAGCACACAATTGCGCAAATAGCGGAGATGATTGAAACGGAACCAGTTTCGCAGGTGATTGAGCCAGTTGTAGCTGTTTCACCACCACTGTCTAAACCGTCTACGCCGATTCCGATCGAATCACGACCTGCATTATTTCCGTCTGGTCCTGTTCGCACTCCCACTGAGGAATCTATCAATTCAGTGTCATCTTCTACTCGTTCGTCTATCAGATCTAGCTCTATTCGCTCCGTTCCTTCCAGTAGCCCTTTTGTGGCGCGGCTACCTCTCGAACTATCGGATGATCCATTGTCGCCAAATTACTCTTCGCCTTCTTCTTTGTCACGACCATCCGCTGCCGTCACTGCGAAGCCAGCAATGGTTAAGACTAGATATTCACGGTCAGGGGGGATTCCGCAGCATGCTGCTCGGTATAAAGTTCAGTCTCTGGCGGATAGTATATTCAAAGTTAAGCCAATCAAGTGGTTGGATGTGTATGGACAGATGCGAGTATCTCCAATTGTGTTGCAGAATGAAAATGGACCTTGTCCTTTATTAGCATTGGTCAACACACTCGTTCTATCTGCACCGCCTGATCAGACAAATGCATTGACTCGGATTTCTAAGGACCGGAAGGAGATTTCAGCAGAATATCTATTGGAATTACTTGCAGATATGCTACTCGAGCGTGAGACCGATGATTCGACTGATGTCACTAGGGTATTATCATTGTTGCCGAGTCTGCACACTGGTTTGAATATAAATCCACGATTCGATGGTACATTTGAGGAATCCGAAGCTCTTGCGCTGTTCAGAGTGTTTGACGTTGACATTGTACACGGATGGTTGCCTGATCCTAGGAACAAGCTTTACTCTGACGCTCTTGACAAGGTTGTATCTTACGAAGGAGCACAGTCATTACTCGTTGAAGCTGCAGAAATTCAAAACAAGGTTCAAGCTGGGCAGTCTTTGACTGCAGCGGAGTCGAAGGCCGCAGAATATGGTCGGCTGATTGAGCATTTTTTGCAGTCTACTGCGACGCAACTCACTCCAACTGGTCTACAGTTTTTGACAGAGCTACTTTCCCCTGGCTCAGTTGCAGTATTATTCCGAAATGATCATTTTGCTACGGTTTACAGACACCCAGATTCAAAGCAGATTTTCATGTTGGTCACAGACGATGGCTTAGTTGGACATCATAATATTGTTTGGGAGACTTTAAATGATGTAACTGGATCTGGCAGTGAATTCTTTGACGGCAAATTTGCACCGTCATCGTTTGAGCCACCGAAAACTGATGATCCACTACAAGGTCTAGCACCACCGTTGGCATCATCTAGTCAGGCAGATATCGATAGGGACTATGCACTCGCCATGGAGATTCAGATGAATGAGGATCAGAGAATGGCACAAGAGCAACAACGTGCCTATCAGAATGAAGAAGATGCTGCGCGCCGTGCTCGTGAATCCGAGTCTAGGCGTGCTGCTGCAAAGTTAAGTGCGAGAGCACCGCCGCCTAGAGGAGCCACCAGAAGACCTGGTGCTGCCTCAGCAGGACGTAAACCTGCGCCCGCTTCGTCATCGAATGGAAAGAAAAAGAGCAAGGATAAGGATAAGGATTGCGTTGTGATGTAAGGAGTGGTGTAGTTTTGCCTTGTCTTGTATATTCTATTGCATTTAGTTAAAAATTAAATTACTGATATCATTGAAACGCCAGCCCGCTTTTAATGACTCCAATCATACCACTGGTCTGCAAATTCTCCGAACCTCCACCAGCAAGCCGGTACTCGATATCGGCTAAACCTATAAGATAATGTGCACGAGTTTTTTTCTTGAGTTGAAGACCATCAATTTCTTCAGCAATAGAAGACAAGATATCGGCTAACGCAAGACCGTTTTCTTGCTTAATTTGGCGTACCTTTTTTATGGCAGTGACCCATTCATCGGTCATCATTGTGTCCAGTAATGCCTTGATGTGAGCTGGTCGAGGATTCCCTACACATTCAAAAATATCGTCCTCAGTAATTGGCTCGGCGTTGGGATCATCAACGTCCTGTGCGACGTGACATGCCTGCAATACGTTAAGCGCTCTGCGCATATCACCCTTGGACAATTTCAGTAGCGCGTCAAGAGCCTCGGATGTGATATTAACATGTTCTGCATCAATCACTGTGCTGATGCGCTTCCGAATAGACACCTGTGGAATCGGTGAAAACCTGAAGCGCGTACAACGGGATTGCACAGCCGGTGTGAGCTTGTGAATGTAATTGGCAAGAATACAAAATCGAGTATGGGTTGTGTATTTTTCCATAACTATCGTTAGCTCCCTTGAACTAAATTCGTAAAAAGTACTTACTTCTTCGGAGTGCGTTTTGAGCTGCAGTTGTCATGGCATCTGCTTCGTCGAGTATAATGAGCTTAAACCCAGTAGAGAACATTTGCCGCGTACTAGCAAATGTCTTTATCTGGTCACGCACAACGTCAATACCACGATCATCCGACGCATTGAGCTCAAGAACCATATTCCTGTAAGTTTTCCCGTAAAGCTCTTTCGCGATGGCCACAATTGTCGAGGTCTTTCCTGTACCTGGCGGTCCGTAAAACAGGAGATGTGGTACTTTGTTCGACTTGATGAATGTGCGAACTATAAATTAGTAGACGTTAGCTCAAAGCAAGCAAACATACCAGTTGATATAATGCTGTCATGACCTGCGACCTCATCTAGCGAGTTCGGACGATATTTTTCAACCCTTTCATTAGCCCACGATCTTAAATGCTTCACTAAATGAACTTACCAAGGCAGGTTATCGTCACGCCCACTACCATTATCAACAATGACCTTTTTGCCATTCCTCACAAAAGGCGCATCAACCATTTCTACGTCGTCTGACATATTGTTTCAACTTCTAACTATTTGGTGTCAATCCTTCGTCGTTGATGCGTCGAGGTCGCGTCCTGTTCCCAACGCGTCGCAGTTGATCTTTCCAGCGCGTCGACGTCCCGCGCCCTAACGTGCCAGCGCCCTGGTCCGGGGCAAATCATCGCGGAACTCGGAATAATAAGTGAAATTATCAGCCTTCGAGAAATCATCTATAGCTGTCAAACAAGACCTGTTTCGGTTTAAATTTTTTTTTTTTTTTTGGAATTTAGTGAAGACGTTTTTTTTTTTTGGGCGACACGATGTTGATGAGTGTATTAAGGTCTAGCGCTGTCGCTTCTACTGTGTTGCCTAGAATTGTGCCACGACGATTGACCAGTGCAAGAAGTCTGCAGACGAGCTCGATTCTTAACAACCAAGATGGCAAGGAAGCGCCAGATACGGTAAATATTGAATTCAAGATTCAGCCATTACCACGCCCGGGTGAGCCGATGGAGAAGAAGCGAGCGAGACTGTTGTACCAGAGCAGAAAGCGAGGTATTCTTGAGACAGACTTGCTGCTAAGTCGATTTGCCAAGCAGTATTTGGCTACAATGAATGAGAAGCAGCTTGAGGAGTATGATGCTTTTTTGGACGAATACGACTGGGATATCTACTACTGGGTCACCGAGAATCCAAACAAGGAAGTGCCTGCGCGATGGAAAGATTGTGAGATCTTACGGCTTATCAAGAAGCAAGTCGCCGAGCACGAGAAGGCGACCTTGAGAATGCCTGATTTATAAATGACCAAGGGTCACATAAAGGGTTAGCAAGCTATAAGGTTACAGGGGCGGCGGGGCGGGTATGGAATATAACAATGGAGACATGTATATACGAAGATGCCAATGACAGCATGCAACAATATATAGTTACGCAAGTACCGTATTAAATGGGAGTAGATATTCCTGTTAAATCTATTATGTACATACATAGCTATGCTATGCCTAGAAATTCATATTATTATATTAAAGCGGATCGTAGTTTCCTCTTTTTTTTTTCTTTTTCCTCGTCGGTTTTTACTCTTCAGTAAGCTTGGCGAGAATCTCGTTGTCCCGGAACAAAAGGTAATCCTACTAGATTAGCTTGCATGACTGTGGATACTTCTTTGAGCAGTTTCCTTACCTCGCCGCCAACCTTGACAGTGCTGCCGCCAAATGGAGGAATCAAGACCTTGTCGCCAGCCTTGACGCTTGGAGCGATGCGAGCACCGTTGCTGTCGTAACCACCGGGACCAACAGCGAGAACCGTGGCCTCGCTAAGCTTCTCCACATTCTTCTCAGGAATGTAGAGACCAGAGGCAGTCTTGGCCTCGGCCTTGACTCGCTGGACTAGGATACGGTCGAGAAGGGGAACGACTCCGCGGATGGTCTTGAGCGTAGTAGCCTGTTGATCAGCACAAGAAACACCACGCCAAAAAAAAAAAGAAAAAAAAAAAAAAATAATAATAACTAGTAGTACTCACCATTATAAGATTGCAAGTGTCGAAACGTGTGCAGTCGAACAGTCAAATCAGCAATATCCAGTTCTCTGGCCTCGGACCGGGAGGAATTTTGTTGCATTCAACATCCGCCCCCCGGAGGAACTTTTAAGCCCCAAACCGAGAACTTTCTGGTAAACGAGGGCAGGGCTCGGCGCACGTGACTAAAACAGCTAGGGCGCAGGGTGGGGCCTGGGGCCTGGGGCAGGAGGCTTCCTTTGGTCGCGAAATGCGGCACTGAGCAACTGAGCGCTCCTCTGTTGTTGTGCTTGCGGATCGCGCGTCATAGGCACCTGGAGAGCACGTTCAGGTCGGATATATATATCACACAAATAATGCAATTGCGAAGTTTCCTTGCGGCGCTGTCGACGCTGTGGCTGGCCGTGTTTCTGGCGCCGGTCGAGGGCCTGCGGATGGTCGTGAACGCGCAGCCGAAGGGATCGGTGACGCCTCGATGCATCCGCAACTTCGTGCAGAAAGACCAGCTTGTGGTGGTCAATGTCAAGACGAACGGGCAGAAGGGCGATGGCCAGGTGTTGAATATGTCGGTAGGTGGCGCACAGTGCGGTGGAAGGAGTACTGGACACGTTGTTGACCCGTTAGATTATTGACTCGTTGGGTAACGAGTACGGCAGACCAAAGGTGGGTCGATTTTGTTTGCTGTTAGCCTTTATAGGGCCGTCTGTCAAGAGAGCTCATTGTATTAACAATAGTAGGATGTCGCTGGAGAGTCAAGGACCGCGTTCACTGTGCACGCTAACGCGGCGTTCGACGTTTGCTTTGAAAACATTCAGACTAGCAGTATGTATCCTTGTCGCCAAAAACTCGATTTGTTTACTGATATTAGCGCACAACTATGGTCTCTCTCGCGAGGTTGATTTGGACATTGACATTGGCGCTGACGCGCGGGACTGGAATGCAGTGGGCCAGATGGAAAAACTCAAGCCAATGGAGCTCGAGTTGCGCAGAATTGAAGAAAACATCGACGAGATTGTGCATCAGATGGAGTATCTCCGTCAGCGTGAAATGAAACTCAGAGATACAAATGAATCTACCAACGCGCGCATCAAATTTTTTTCTATCGGCACGCTCCTGTCATTGCTCGGACTCGGCATCTGGCAAGTCGCCTATCTCAGACAGTACTTCCGATCTAAGCACTTGATATAAGCATGGCGGGATGATGACGATATTATTGCCTGTATATAGTGACAATTAATCATGATTTCATATTATGACACGATAATCCCACTTTAGAAAACCATCACTTGGGAGAACTCTTTTCCAAGCATGATACCAGTCTTACCTCGATAATTGCATGTCAAATTCGCACCAAAGAAAAAAAAAAAAAAAAATATGCCAATTTCCAGAATGCCAAAATCCAGAGACACAAATTACTAGGTACTTTCAAACGGGACTTTGGAAATCCAATGCCATTAAAAATTTATGCGAATATCGCACATGCCGTTAATATATGGCTATTGCTATCTTCTAACTCCCAACGTCCTAACCACTTTCATCTCATCGAACTATCAGCAACGCTTTACTCTGTCGTCGTCTTTAATATTCAATAATTGTGAGAATTGTTTTATTGTCAGTTGGCCATGCCGTCGCCAGTGGCTACCGGCGCAATGCTTGTGGAGGACGAGCTGTCGGTGTTCAAGTATCCTGATGCCACAGTCGACATCATGGAATGGCCATTGATTGCGCTCCGGAACGTCAACATATATGCCGGAGATGGCGATAAAGGATTGGTAGATCCAACCGATATTGACATCAGTGATAATGAGATGGAGACATATATTGTACAGGGCGAGATTGTCGAGGTGTTGTCTGACAATGATCCAGGTGAGTCAACTACTACGGATTGAGATGATTACGGCTGGCTAATACGATTATAGAGGTAGCCCCAGGATCAAATGAAGATATCATTGGCCGGACAGTTGTGGTACGGAATGTGCATACGATTGTTTTGAACGAGTCTACTTCGACAGACAGTGAAGATAGCCAAGTCGATCTGGCTATCGAAGTCAAGGTGCTGGGAGAATGTGCATGGTATCAACTGTTGTCGGCGAGCGCTGAGTATCATGTTATATATGAACAAATTATTGCAAAGTCAAAGCTGTGGAGTATGTATCATACGTTATTTGTGTAAAGTCAGATCTAACTGATAGCGTGGATGGTTGAGCAAATGAACGATTTACCTGACCCCACCTTCGATATGTTCCAATTGCTCGATGAGCGAGTATGTCACCTTATTCTTTATTTATTATTGCTAACAATAGTATTGTTACGAATTTTCAAATGAGAGATTTCTTCCGTTACTGTCAAAATACCATAGATTTGTGATCTCAAGGTTACTCAAGAATAAGCAGTGGGAAAATCATCCGCTATTGATCGCGTTCATCATAAGCCCTGAATATGGAGTGAGTCAATTTTATGATATTTAGTAAGAAAGTACTAATCCAAGCCCATAGTTGCCGAACTATCGCAGACGGTTGACGACCCCTCTTTTATTGTCAATACCGCTCGAGCCATCGTAAGCGATACACGAGTAACTGGCCGTAAACGAAAATGGGAAGATGACGGTGATGACGATGATGAAGGAAGTGTATCAATGATATCACAAGGAACTGATGAAGCTGCGCCAACGAAAATATCAAGTATTCTTGCCAAAGAAGCAGATCAAATGGACGACAAAATCGAACTTGCAGCGCATGTATTAGTCGTATCAGGTCCGCGGAGGCCTGAACTTACGGTCGATACTGATGATGAAACGTATTTGGCTAACGCAAAGCAGTTTGTACACTCAGATTTACTCATGCCTGAATCCGAATGGAAGCATTTCATTACGGACATCAATAGTTTACATTTGTTTCTGGATAAGGTTGATTCGTATTTGAAAATAATTGACGAGAATGAAGATGTCGCAGATTGCGAGCTGTACAGGGATTATACGTCGTCTCTGAGAAGGATATTTGCGAATAAGCTTGAGCAAGCCAAGTCAGAGCATGAAGAAACTAGCTTGATTATAACGAACGAGCAAGATAGGTCAGCGCATTCTCCGCGAGTATCAATCAAAGCTGTGTCTGGACTGCGACCGTTTGGGCTCCCTGCACTGTCGAATTTGGCGACCATATATGACTCATATGACCAGGATGATGATGATGAAGATAGTGATTACATGGTGGGTCAACCTGAGGAGGAAGAAGATGGATATGCTACGGGTAGAGATGGGTTGCGATTAAAGCAGTCGGCTGACGATATGATGTTCACTGCTATCTCAATGGGGATTCAGCGCCGTCTAACTAATGCATTTAAATTGCGACATGTGTCAGATTCGGTGCTGAGTACGCTACCGTGCAAGCCATGGAAATGTCCGTCTGAAGGGTGTCTATTGTCAATCATAAACGCCAACTCTGTCGAGGGTCGAGAATGTATTGAGAAACACTATGAAGCACATGTGCAACAATCTTTGGATGCCATGGAAACGCTACGTAGTGTTAGCGCTGGAAAACAGATTGATAATCTACTGGCAAAGATTGACGACATGGCTGAAAAATGGTCGCGAGAAAAAGATGGTTTAGCTATATGATATTAATTAAAATAAGTAAGTATGGTACAAACATAGATAACTATCCTTTTTTGAACTCCTTAGTTTATAGATACAGAAAATTTTCAATTTATAAATGCAATCCCTTGGTTACCAGAGACAGTGATTTCGAACTCTAATATTCGTCCAGATTTTACATATGGCGAAAAAACTATCTGAGCTGTCCTTCGACGCTGACCATCGTTACCTTGGCCCTCGTATCGTTTTAGCACAAGTCGTTGGTCAATACAGTTTGTCCATATTAGACCTAATGCCGGTAACTTTGGTTTGTCGTCAGTCTCAGCGGTAATGTAGTCCCAGCCGGTATTAAATCTAGACTGATAATCTAATGAGAAAATGTCTAGTTCTGGGGGTTGTGAAGACAAAGCTTGAGACTGTGTCAATACCGGTGGCGGCGAAGACAAGGTGAGCGAAAGATCAGGATAGAGCATTTCAAACGGGTTCGAGATTTGGCTACTCGACCGTTCAGATTGCTGCGACGACGACAATGATCCGACGTCGTGTTTGACAAATTGGTCTAACACTTGATTAGCCATGATAACAGCTAGATCGTATTTTATTGCCAGACTGCGTAGTTCAGAGGCAAGTTGCTGGAGTTCCTTGCCACGACGATGCAAACTAGCTGTGGTTCCACCTGTCCTCTCTGCACGATAATGCGACGCAATACTGTCTATCACAATCAACCCAATATTGACTCGTTCGACAAGAACCGGCAATTGATACTTCAAAATGCGCTCTTGCATCTCAAGGTCTCCACAAGTTACACAATACACGCTGGCCAAATCGATATTGCTCTGTTGATATTGTTGCTGCATAGCGAAATGCATTTGTCGCAGCCGGCGAGTCTCCAGTCCTGATTCGGTTGAAATAAACACTGCAGGCCTCCCAAGACCGCCAATATGTGGGGGTAGTTGCACAGTTAGACATAATCTAGTGAGAAACTGCGACTTGCCAGTGCTGCTTTCGCCTGTGACCTCAGTGAGACACCTGGTAGCAATGCCTCCGCCCATGCACTCATCTAGCAGCGCATCGCCAGTAGTAATAAACCTGACTCCTTCATTCTCTCGGCCTGCTTTTATTTCACACTCTCCGGCGAGAACCGATTTGAGCAAACTCACGAACTTGCGCACATCCACTCCCTCGCGGCCGCTCCGTTTCGAAACAACGTCTACAGGCAGCGTCAGCAAATCCGTCGTAGTCAAGCTAGCGCTGTCAAACGATGACACTAGAGACTGTGTGAGTGTGTTGTGTGGAAACTCCGGCACAAGCTGGAGCAGGTCCGTCATTGCACGCGACGCGTCGACCAACGCGTAACCCACGCGTCCTCGGCGAAGAGACACACACACACACACACACACGCACCTCAATGAGGCGACACAAACGTATCTCAGCTACCAAAACCAGCCAATTGGACAAATTGCGACCAAACGGTATCTTTGTCAAGCGATAAGCTCCTCGTGTTGGGTTTCCGCTGGCTGCTTCGAGCTCCTCGTGTTCGTCCTTCGCAGCCTGCCTCGGGGGCGCCGTTGGGAGTTCGGCTGCTCCTGACTTCGCTATTTAAAGTGGCTCCCCCAGGTCACTTCGGAGATTCGGTGCGGATTCACCAGATATCTGCGAGCGACAAGCAATTCAACGATGGAAATTGCAGACCCAAAATACTCGGAATGGGCAGAATACCAGCGGAAACTTTATGGCAGGCTTATTCCGCCTGTAATCTCGACAGACCCAGCGACATGGGAGCGAGAGGCCGCCATCAAGCTGCCGACACGCAACTTCAACTACATCCACGGCTCAGCGAACCAGGGACGGACATGCGACGCGAATAAAGACGCATTCGATAGGTACAGGCTGGTGCCGGAGATGCTGGCTGGTGCTAGCAGCAGAGATTTGTCCATTGAGTTGTTTGGGCGGAAGCTGCCGTCGCCTGTCATTGTTGGCCCTATCGGCGTGCAGTCAATCGCACATAAAGACGCAGAGCCGGCTACTGCGAGAGCGGCCGCAAAACTGAATGTGCCGTTTGTACTGTCGACTGCAAGTTCGACAAGCATGGAAGACGTTGCTGCAGCACATGAGGCCGCGGCGGTGTCATACGACGGTCATAAACGATATGATGCTCCAGACCGGTGGTACCAGCTTTACTGGCCACATGACGACGAATTGACAGGGTCGCTCTTGACAAGGGCTCAGGCTTTAGGATTCACCACGTTGGTTGTGACTTTAGACACGTTCACTCTAGGATTCCGGCCTGCTGATCTCGACCAATGTTATCTGCCGTTTGTATGGGGCGAAGGCTGTGCTATTGGGTTTAATGATCCAGTGTTTAACGCACGATATAGGGCCCAAACTGAAGCTGCACCAAAGATTGGGATATTTGAATCTATAAAGTTGTTGCTAAGGCGTTCCAACGCTAGCTTAGTCGTTTTTTTTGCCCTATTGATTCACCATAAAACCGTGTTTAAGGCGCTCGCGTGGATATCCCAAGCACTTACAGGGGAGCACAAAACGTGGGAAGATCTTGCTTTTTTGCGGGATCATTGGAAAGGTCCAGTCGTGCTAAAGGGAATTCAATCTGTATCCGATGCCAAGCTGGCTATAAAGTATGGCGTTGACGGTATCATTGTATCAAATCATGGCGGTAGGCAGGTAGATGGCGCAGTAGCTTCGATAGACTGTCTAGCTGCGATCACAGCTGATCCTGAAATCCAACGGTCTGGTCTAACCGTAATGTTTGATTCCGGTGTACGTACAGGCTCGGATATTGTCAAGGCATTGGCTCTCGGTGCTAAAGCAGTGTTAATTGGACGGCCTTATATTTATGGTCTTGCGCTTGGCGGTGAACAAGGCGTTGATCATGTTTTACGATGTTTGTTGGCAGATACTGATATCACGATGGGCAACATTGGCAAGAAAAATGTTGCTGAACTTGATCGGGATATTCTTGTCGTTCAATCTGCATAAAAAGCGTTGCTTAACGGTTCTGATATTGTGATGTATATGAATAATGTATTAATCGCTATCACTTTAAAAGCCTATCAAAACCATGAATCTGGAGAAAGAAAAAACCATAAAAGAAAATATTAAACCCCATCTAACGCCGTATTACTGTATACACGTATCTTACGACAACCGTCGTCGTTTCGGCTCTGTCGCATCAAGATCAAGGAAATCGTCAACGTCAAAATTAGAATGCTCAACCGGCTCTGATTTGATAGGAACAGTGCTAGATGTAGTCGATGCAGTCAGTGGAGTCACTCCAGCTGAAGTCGAGTAAGAATCGTCGTTCCGGGCATTGTATGTTTCCAAATTATTCGCCAACCAGTCTTGGACACTGTCAAGTGACTGACCTTGTAAATCCAGCTCATGCTGCAGGTCTTGGAGCGATCGCACATTGTGCTCGATCTGCGATGACGATAGCGCGGTATTGTTCATACGCTCGTTCATAAGTCCTGACATGAGTTTTCGGGACGCATCAGAGATATCACCTGCTGGAGTTCCTGAGTTTATATGCGGATTGGCACTCGTTGGCAGCAAGTCTGGAGGGAAATACGGTTTTGGAGAAGGATCAGACCCGCCGTCGAACGGAATCATATCTAAAAAGTCTGGATTTTCAAAAGAAGGCACAAGTGCATTGCTTGCCCGCAAAAGTGTAGGCGACAATGCAGAAGATGCAGGGATCATGGAGTTGTTGGGCGACGTGGTCAAGTTGTTGGTTGGCGACGACACTGCGCCGACGATTGGGGTCAACGGAGACTCATTCGCGATCGAACCAATCGAATCTTTCGGTGTATTTCCATCAGGAGCAAGCTCTAAAATAGGCGATCGTTCTGCTGAATCACGCAACAAAAACCGACTTCTTGGGGCCGGTGATCCGACACCTGCCGGACCTCCAACCGAATCTGACAGTATCTTTGATGGATTGCCACCATAAACCGAGGCCAAAAAGCGTAAAATCTTCTCTAAAGTTTCTGAAAAATTTTTATGTCGCTCACGAGTCTGATAGGACTCCCTCCAAAGAAGTTCATTGTCATGCCTCATGCGCTTGAGATCTTCAGCAATAGTTTGCTGTGACTGTCTGATCATCTCGAGTTCCTCGACCACCTGATGAATATCCGGCTCCTCTTCTTCATCTGACCCTTTCGATCCGCGATTACGAACAATGTTATCAAGCAAATCCTCACGGCCTCGCTGGAAATTCGGTGACACGAACTGCCATGTCTCTTCGCCCGACTGCATTGCACCAGCAGTTACATCCTGTACCTTGTGCCATCCATACATGTTAAGCTGACGCACAAACGACGAGAAATTAGAATGCTTAAAGTACCTCGGCAGCACCGTCCTCTCGAACTGCTCCCGCCCAACAACTTGGAACGACAGCCCATCCGGCATCCACTGGATATGCGCTGCGTTATTCGGATCGTTTACCATCGTCCACAGCTTTAGCACGAATGCAGGTCTTGCTTTGGGTGCAGATGCAATCGCCTTGCGAGCACTTTTACTTGACTTCTTTGTATTCGTCGTCGCATGTGGAGCCGTGATCGATCCGGGAACAGTTGCACCTGCAGTGATGGCCGGCCGTTGTTTAAGCGCCTGTGACGCCATGCCAGCCGTGTGAAAATGATCAGCCAACTCTGCGGTGTGTATTGGCGACGCAATGAACACTGTAGCGTCGTCTGGTGGCTATAAACTGACTGCCGGAAGGTAAATAGAAGCCAACTCTAGTGATCGGCCTGGTCGTCCGACAACTCTGACCGGTCCACAAACGAATGAATATCTATGCAAGCAACAAAAAAAGACCAATTGAACACCCTCTGTACCATGAAACAACTGCAATGAATTCTTTGCCTTTCTTCGCTAGTTGGACTGGAATCAACAATGCTTTTTACTGTACCAAAAACATAAGCTAACAAATACTCTGGTGACACGACCAAATTCTGTTGTTCGGTTCTCGAGGAAAAAACCGCCGCATTGTGGCGAACCGCGTCATTTGCGCATTTATGCGGAATCATTTGAGAAGGGCATCGAATGACGACACCAGCATTCGATTTGCTATTTAGATACACAAATTGTCGTAGAACGATTGCAGAAGAAATAGATCCTAAGCGAACACAATTGGTTAGCGTTTCACCCTTTTTTTGTTTTTGGTATTTTGAGGTGGTGTTGCGGTGAAGATGCCTGCGCTGACCGAGGAGCAGCTGGCGACGATTGTAAGTCTTCTGGAGCTAAAGTACCACGACATTGCTGATTTATAGGAGCAAAATCGTCAAAAGGCTAGAGAACGTCTTGCAGCACGAGCAGAGCAACGTGCGAAAGAAGCAGCGAACTCGGCGTCCGTCCCAGCGACTACGACGACCGGAACTGCTCGCGATGTCGCCAGTTCAGTCAGAGATCAAAGCAAGAAACGACCATACGACGATATACAACCTTCAAAAAAGTTCACAAACTATATTGAGTATGATCTGGCTAAGATCAAGGATACGAGGGGTGGATTTTTGCCGGAGGACGACGCGCCAGAGGGAATGAGTTTAGATGACTGGAAGCAAAAGCAAGAGAAGGAAAAGAAAATTATTCGAGAACCGATCCGGGCTGCCAATCCAGATGATAACCCAAGATGCTTTGAGTGTCAGTCTTTCAATCTTGACTTTGAGCTGTTCAAGGTGTTTGGCACTAGAGTATGTCGCGAGTGTAAGCGCAAACTACCGGATAAGTACTCATTATTGACCAAGACTGAGTGCAAAGAAGATTACCTTTTGACTGACCGTAAGCGTTCTTTTATGATTTGATGTGTTTAAGCTAATTTCAGCCGAGTTACGTGATGAGGAGATATTACCCCACTTGGAGCGTCCGAACCCACACAAGACCACATACAACAACATGATGTTATATCTCCGGTACCAAGTTGAAAACTTTGCATTTAGGAAATGGGGAGGCGAAGAAGGCTTAGATGCTGAATACGAGAGACGAACGATACTTAAAAAAGAAAAGAAGGACAAGAAGTTTGCAGCGAAGCTACGGGATATGAGGAAAAAAACTCGCACGGAGACGTGGAATAAGCATGTGCATGAAAAGGAACATATTCATGACTGGGGTGAGGAGATTCGGATTCCGGAAAAAAGTATCGCCGTCAGAAGATGTAAAGAGTGCGCTATGGAAACTGAAGAGGTCTTGTTTTAACAATTTGGCTGGGTTATGGCGTTAGTGGTTCAGTTAGATGTAAATACACAATATATTGGGTACTATTATATTTTTGTAGCGAGAATTATTTGTGAGTGATACATTAATTATCGTTTAACTAAAGACAGAGGAAAGTATAACTAACTATGACTTTAATGAATCGCGCTGTGCGCGAAGTGTTTGTTTACTTCGTTGCCACGTCAACGCGACACCTAACCCACGCCCCTTTGCTCGTTTGCCGCGCATTTGTCGTTGGTTTTCATTCGCGTCTTGATCGTCAACAAAGAACTTTTCGAGCGATCAAGATCGGCAACTATCAGATATTAGATTGCTAGTTTGAGGAAGTCACTATGAGAGAAGTTATTAGTATCAACGGTAAGTCAATAGTCTATATAAGGCGCGACGAGGTGTTGGTGTCGCGTGTTGATGTTTTTGATTCATGTTTGCTAATATGGTTCACGTGTAGTCGGTCAAGGTAAATCCAGAAAACAGACAGATATATTTTTGAATGCTAATAAATAGCTGGCTGCCAGATTGGTAATGCTTCGTGGGAGGTGAGTACTGATGGATTCATGACATGGCGCGTTACTAACTTACAGCTCTACTGTCTTGAGCACGGTATTCAGGTGGGATCACCAACAAAATTTCAAGCAAAGTTTTAACTAATGTTAGCCTGACGGATACCTTACTGCTGAGAAGCAATCTGGACCCAGAGATGAGGGATTCAGTACCTTTTTTTCCGAGACAAGTAAGTTCCGTTGTCTTTTACGTAAAGCAAATCACTAATATTAGGCAACGGAAAGTACGTGCCACGCACAATCTACGTCGATCTTGAGCCAAATGTGATTGATGAGGTCCGCACTGGTACTTACAGAAATTTGTTCCACCCTGAGCAATTGATTTCGGGTAAGGAGGATGCTGCCAACAACTACGCGCGTGGTCATTACACCGTTGGCAAAGAATTGATCGATCAAGTTGTCGAACGCGTTCGTCGTGCTGCTGACTCTTGTGATGGTTTGCAAGGTTTCTTGTTCACTCATTCGTTTGGCGGTGGTACTGGATCCGGTTTTGGTGCATTGTTGCTCGAGCGTTTGTCGATGGACTACGGAAAGAAGTCTAAGCTCGAGTTCGCGGTCTACCCTGCTCCTCAGGTCTCGACCTCGGTTGTTGAGCCTTATAACTCAGTCTTGACTACTCACACTACTTTGGAGCACTCTGACTGTACTTTTATGGTCGACAATGAGGCCATTTACGATATTTGCCGTCGCAACTTGGACATTGCTCGTCCGAGCTACGAGAACCTCAATAGATTGATTGCCCAGGTTATCTCGTCGATTACTGCTTCACTGAGATTTGATGGTTCACTTAACGTTGATTTAAACGAGTTCCAGACCAACTTGGTGCCTTACCCTCGTATCCATTTCCCGTTGGTTACTTATGCTCCAGTTATCTCTGCTGCTAAGGCATACCACGAGGCCAACTCGATTGCCGAGATTACCAACGCTTGCTTTGAGCCCAATAATCAGATGGTTAAGTGTGACCCACGCAACGGCAAGTACATGGCTACATGCTTGTTGTACCGGGGTGACACTGTTACCAAGGATGTTCAGGCGGCTGTTGCCGCGATTAAGGCACGCAAAAACATTCAGTTTGTCGAGTGGTGCCCTACCGGATTCAAGATTGGTATTTGCTATCAACCACCTCAGTTTGTGCCTGGTGGTGACTTGGCCCAGGTTAACCGTGCAGTTTGCTTGCTTTCGAACACTACTGCGATTGCGGAAGCATGGAACAGATTGGATCACAAGTTTGATTTGATGTACTCTAAGCGTGCGTTTGTGCACTGGTATGTTGGTGAAGGTATGGAAGAAGGCGAGTTTTCTGAAGCAAGAGAGGACTTGGCAGCGCTCGAGAAGGATTATGAAGAAGTTGGAGCTGATTCTACATACGATGGCGAGGAGGAAGAAGCGGAGTATTAATTTATTTAATTGTAATTGTTTTTATACCAAATTAGCGAATGAATGATAAGTTTTTAAAAAATTATTGAAAGCCCAAATTGACACCGAGTTATGTATTAAAACAAAAAAAAAAAAAAAAAGGAAGTTTTATAAATTCTGAGCTGCTAAAGCTTGACAGAATTTACTTCTGTCTCTAATTGACGGGCCAAATTTGTAAAATATAAACGGAATAGGTGCAAATACGACCGAAATAATTGCAAATAAAGTAGTAGCCCAATGAACATTCAATCTCGCATACATTGCTGGCGCGAATAAAGGGAACCCAGCAGCCACAAGTGATCGAACGACAGCCATGATTCCATGAGCAGACGCAGCATAAATCTTATAGCAATCGGTAACATAATTTAAAAATCCAATGAATACAGAAGTAAATCCGAACCCAAAAAAGACTCCACCTAACATACATACTTCTGGAGGTACTGTTGCGTAAGATGTCCAAGCTAACCAAAAAAGTCCGATTGGAAGTGTAATCACCGAAAAGAAACATACTGGTAATCTTGCCTTTTCGACTGAAATTGATGAATTATTTTGGGTTTGTTTATAAATATGTTCATCGTATAATGCATGGATGACCGATACTAAAGCTCCACCGATTCCGATTGGTAATAGCATTAACGATCCTTCACCGACTGACATACCATACACTTGTTGTTGAAAGATGATTGGGTATGCAAGAAAAAAAACATAAAATAAGCCGTATATAAACCCGATGTAGATGCAAATAAGAGCGACAATAAGTTCATTAAACAACATTTTGATCGGGCGCATTAATACGTTTGTAACAAAGTCAGAAAATGACTTGTCGGCTAATTCATAAGACGAAATAACATTTAACCCAGCCTTGCGTAATTTTGTTGCCCTACGGTTTATTAATAGCGGTCGAAATGTTTCTGGAAGGAATAAGAATGCTGGGATTAATGCTGATGCACCTAATATAGCAGTAATCCAAAACGCCCATCTCCAACCTAAATGTGGATTTGATGAAGTATATCCGGCAGTGAACGGGCCCGCGAGTGATCCAAAAATTGTACTTCCACAAAAGAATGAAAGTGAATGTCCACGATGAAGAGGATTTGCGAAAATATCGGCAAATACTCCACCAGTAACTGAAATTGGTGCGGTTGCACCTAATCCCTGCATGAATCTAAATCCTATTAAACAAGATATATTAGGCGCAACCGCACATGCTATTGTAAATGACTCATATATTGTGACCGAAGTTAACAAGACATATCGCCGACCGATATGTTCTGATAATGGTGCCCACACAAGTGGACCGATGACCATGCCAATCATGAATAGAGATTGCATTAATGTAGCCACGATACTTGAAATTTCAAAATCTTTTCTAATCGCTTTACTTGCACCTGACGATACAGAGGACGCATAAGTCGAGTTTAAGATTAACCATACACATATTCCAACAATTAGGAACTTCTTTTTGGTTGAAAAATTTCGTGGATCAGTTGGATCATCAAGTTGAAAATCAATTATTTTGGGTGCAAGGCTATCTCCTTCGTCTTCCTCTTTTTCGTCTTGATCTTTTTCATGCTTGGAAATGTATCTGTGTAATACTAATTCTGGATCTGCAGCTGAAGTTGACACAACTTCAGTCTCGATTAGTTGTGGTGAATTTGGCATTTTCTCAATTGAAATAAATCGTCTTCCTTGTGAGGCTGTTGAAGTAATTGGTTGGGAATCTATGTTACATATTTCTGCTGCTGACTTTTATAAACTTTTCCTGGTAGGAATTCGATCTCGGTAGTGGGAATGTCTATGTAGATATATATTTATGCTCGCATCGTTCGCCTATCTCCTCTCCGCACCGCGGGAGGTATTCCCGAAACTCCCCGACGCGGACTTTGCGAAGTGACGGACAATTAACGACAGAAATGGCGGAATCTCGACTATTATTGAAACTCGTATACCCAAAAAAAAAAAAAAAAAAAAAAAATACGACGCATAAGCTACAAACACATTATTGTTTTTGGTAGTTTATGACCTGGGTGGACAGAGCATGTCCGAGGAAAGTCGGGAATAAGTGTACCCGCGAGACATTCCCGAGTCATATCACCGTTGTATTACTAACTCATAGTTATCCACAAACATAATAAATAACAGTTATATATACTATTTTAAAACTATACATATATACACCCAACTAAGAGACATTCGCGAATTATTCAGTAGCTAAGCTTCTTAGTTAAAAGAATTAACCCAGCACGCGACTCGAGTCTAAATACTCGCCCATTATTATTATCCATTGTTCACCCTCGGGCCTCACGGACCCCTGCCGATAAGCAAGTGCATGCGTAGCTGACATAGTTCGAGTCCCTCGAGTTCTAGCCATGACTGATTATCGGTTGTCAGCGATTAACTATTCAGCAAATGTAGCAATAATTATATTTTGATAATCTAATGAGGAAAAGCATGCATAAAGCCAACAACATCACAAAAAGACGTCCTCATACCCGAAATAGTCCGTATGCAGCCGCGGCTATGACAGTGCAACCCTAGTCCGGTCGGGCTCAGAAACCGAGCCTCCTCTGCAGTGGCCCGCAGCGGATTTGTCCGCGGACGTGAGATGCTCAGCAAATCACGGGTGTGGTGTGCACGTAGGCACAACACTATATAAATTACAACAAAGTGATACATATCTACCCATCCCGGCTCTCACCGACACAGGGAAGAAAAGGAAACAAAACATCAAACAAGTAATACAAACAAGTAATACAAACAAGTAATACAAAC